>CM035427.1:15264480-15289480 GCA_020310875.1 Ceratopteris richardii
TATATGTATCTCTCTCTCTCTAGATCTCTAGATCTCTCTGTATCTAGATCTCTCTTTTTCTTTCATCTCTCTCTCTCTCTTTCTCTCTCTATGTCAATCGAGAACAAAACAATCACTTACATCGATGTAATTGTTTGAATCGTTGTCGTCAAAATCCACTTAAAGTTGTCCTTCGTTGAATTTCCAAAGACTTGATGCCAAAATCTCTTGCAAAACTAAAGAGAGAAGATATTAGAAAAGGAAAAACATAAAGAAAGAAAAAAGAGTGATAGAGTATGTGCGATATACTTACAAAAACTTTAGATCTAGAAAAATAGGTGTGCGTAGAGAAAGATAGAGAGAGAGAGAGAGACAGAAAGAGTGGCAAACAGAAATATGTTGCTCGCGCACGTTAAGTCGACAGTAGTAGATCTAGATTCAAAACGGGATAAATGTTGAATTTTTGGTCTCGGGCCTAGTTAAAACACGGCGTCGGTATGAGCGTCTGTATAAGAATTAGTAGTTTCTAGTAATTTACTAATGCTGGTACCGATGCTCATGTACCGATGGTACACTGCCTAGCCGCTTTTCCAAAGTTTTTTGATGGCCATACCAACTTCGATGCGTGACCATCGGTATGTAGAACGTCGATATGATCTTGATATGTTGTAGTGTGAATAAAAAAAGGCCTTTTCTAAAAAAATCTTTTTTTCAGCTATTCTTTATTCAAAATGGCCCATACTTTTATGTATATGTCAGAAGTTACTTTCTTTAGTCTTGTTTTTATAAAAAATACTTTAAAAAAAACATACTTTTCAAAATTCCTCCAAAAGCGAAGTGCCACATCATCAAACATGTAACTTTGCTTTCCCCAAAACATGAATTTTTGAAAAAAAACAAAGATTTTTTTCCCTCTTACACACTGAAAAAAGTCATTTTGCCCTACCCGCATACCAAAACACACTTTTTTTCTTGCACATAGCTACTGTACAAGCCATTCTAGCCATCTCTATGCTTCTTCCTATTCGATGCTGGAGTTTTGGTACATCATGGTGCTCACATGTATTATGAACATGACACTAGCACTAACGCGCGCTCCTCACTCAAAGAGTGTACATGTTTGTGTTCAACAGAATTTGCACCAACAGCTAGAGGTAGCAATGACATAGATTCTCAAAATGAACGACATGCAGCTGGAGGGAAGAATATTGATATTTGGGTCAATGGTGCTTTGTAGCCCTTAGATCCAATGTATAATTCTCATCCTAGATTCCATAGAATCTCCACATTTTTACAATTCTATGGTAGCGGTGAAGATGGACTGCTAGGCTATTGCAAGTGATTGTCTAACTATTCTACATCTATAGCAAATTATTGGATGCAACAATGTGATCACAACCATTTCAAGATACATAGTTTAGAGAGTGCTATACACACTTTAGAAAGTGCTATCAATCTTTGGATGAGCACAATAATAGACTCCAACAAGATGTGGAAGAAAAGGAGAGCACAATTACAAAGTTAAAAGCCAATCTTACACAACTAAAATAGACTCTACTTGGGATGAGATATAAACGAACATTATCATCCTTTCGAGCACTTTCAACTGGAGGCGGAGCACGAAAGCAATGTGTTTACGCAGTTGGGTAGGTTTTATGCTCATTTATTCATGTTAAAAGACTTTAAGATTGAGTTTCTTATTGTGCAGTTCATTTGTTGAAGATATCAGTGCTTCTGCAACAATGGAGGATCAATTGAAGTTTCTGAATTCTTGTCTTAGCAAAAAACATGTGCTTATGATTTTGGATTCACCAATAGGAAATCACATTAAAAACCAAGTGATTAAAGATTTTTCAGGCAACTTAGAAGATATTATTAGTCCTAGTGAGGTATAGATGGTATGTGATGAAGCAAGTGTTAGTACTAGAGCATACACTTCATTGTACAATCTTTCGAAGCAGGCCCTTCAAAACAAAGGTGTTTCCCAAAGCATTTTTCCATGCCCTTACAAGGTATCTCTCAAGAAGAAGATGACCAATGAGGATGTAGCCAATACTCTTGGCAATTACGTGCATATAGAAGATGTTATGCCTGCATCCATTTATCATTCATCTACATCAAAGAACGAGTCAAAAAATGCATCTAGAAAGGGATTCATCTACAAAAATTACAACAATATATTTGTCAATTTGGAGAGGCTTCAAAAGGAAATGGTTAAATTTTACAAATCCACAATTCAACGTATATCCATTGTTGTGATAATTACATTCATACTATTTTTATTAATATAATGTTTGTTATTTGATGTAGATGTGGTTCCAAACTCAAGTTTGAATTGAAGCTAGACGAATGTCAAATCATAAAGGGATGACGTATGGAGAGACTTAGTGTGACACTCATGAACGAAGTTATGGCCCATGCCATTATTGATGAAAGTGAAGAATCTACCCATCACTTTACATATGGTGTCCAATACGACAAAGATATATGGTGGTTACATGCTATTGAAGTACCTAAAGAATCCAATGACCCCATGGATCACAGAGGTGATAACTTCTCAAATTCATGGTGCCAAAATCATTGTAGAAGTCCTTAGTGATTTTTAAGTAGAATGGCACTTAAGTGGAGACCTAAAGACTATCAAATGCATGCTAGGGTGCAAATAAGGTGCATCTAAACTCTATCCTTGTCCATATTGCACAGGAGGTTATAACGAACAAAGAGAAAACAAAACAACATAGATGATTTAGCTGGTGACACAAATGCATCTCCATCTACTGAATGGGATATACCTTTGATGAGGTGTCCCATGTTAGGTACACCTAAGCATTACATGTCAGATAAGGATTGGAATCCCATTATTCCATTCCCTTTAGTCAATGTCCACTTTTGCACCTTGCATGCCTTCATGAGAATTTTCGATAGACTATTGAAGCTCCATATAGAATATGCATTTGCCATGAATCCAGTTGATAAATATATTCAAGCTATAAAGAAAGTTGACAAACTACTTAATTCAATTGGTTGTCATGGTGGAAAAGAGATGATAGTACTCAAAATAATGAACATTATGAGCTGTGGAAAGACCTATGCATGATCACAATAGACAATGACTTCAAGTTGATCTTTGTAATAAGAGAAAGAAGATTTGGTCGAGCTTTGATAAGTTGGTAGGCTTAATGGGTCTGACTGGGTCTAGTGCTATTCAACATCAATTGTTTTAAGAGACATTAGTGGAGTTCACCAAGTGTCTCATTCAATCTTGGGGAGAGAGCAATATAGCACACTACATCCTAAGTGTAATCTTCTTCTAAAAGTGTTCACTGAAATTACCTTTTTCCAATGTACTTCACAATTTTTAGCATATTGTATTTGCACACGGAGCTTATTTCATGCATCGATATGGTTTGTTAGAGATTTTCAGTATCCAAGGAATGGAAAAGTCACACTCCAAAGTGAGGGGTGTCTACTTCAAAAACACGTGACATGGTGGTGGTCCAATGCAATCAAACTACATGGAGGAGATGTTTAATTGGTTTTACCGCACTACACTCTCGAGAAAATTTTTTGTGGAACTAGTTCAGGATTCGAAATTCTCAAAACTTGCAAGAAGGATGCAACACAACATTGCCAATGAGAAATGGAAGTCATCATTATGACCTGTCCATCATGCTCAGTGCCGTGCTAGGAGACTACGAGAAGGCTCAACTTGGAAGTAAAGTGAATTCATTATTTCCCATTTTGTGGTAGAACCTATGATTATTGTAATCTTAGTTTCAATGTGTTATTATTTATATTATAATATTATGTATGTTTCTAAAGAGGTTTTGTCCATTCTAGTGTGAATAAATAGTTTTTTAAAAAACCTTATAAATAGAGAGAACTCAGTTCATTTCACACTTTTTGCAACTCATGAGAATGGCATGCACCAAGCAAACTCCAAGGAACGATCGCGTGTTCTTTCCTAGCCCTCATCTAGTGACACAATGCCCACCATGTTTGCAACCCCCCCAAAGACCCTGAAGTGGTTTCTAGAGCACATATGTGCTTGTGTCACATGATGGCACACCATTTGGGAGTAATCCATTGCCAGAACATGAAGTGTCCAATAGACAAGAGTATTTCACTCCAAGACAATCAGAATCAGATTCAGATGATGAGCCACCAACAAGGACACCCATCAAGGCAAGACCCAAACAAAAGCTAATGAGAAGGGTTGTATCAAAGAGCGATGAGGAGTCATCCTCGAATGACGAAAGCAGCAATCAACCACCATGGAATGATTTGCAAATTCCAATGAGCTATAGGGTGACACATGGAGGTAAGACACTTCCACAAGGACAAGGGGAAATACGAATAGAGGAGGAAAGGGAGCAGATTCAACAACCATATCAACAACAAAATGTGGAAGATGAAGTTGGACACTCACATCATGTATATCCGAGAAAGAAAAACTATCAACCATGATGTAGACCTCAATGACAGTCAAACATACCTCCCAATGCAAGAGCTCCACAAAGATGAAGGAGGCACTACAAGGCTTTCGTAGAGATATGACACTACCAAAAGTCCGTTGAAGTAATCGTACCACGAAGAGCTTTTGCAAGGGTAGTAAAAGAAGAACTACAAAGCTGTTGTGCAGGTCTACGAATACAAGGGATAGCACTTGAAGTGCTTCAAGAGGAAGCTAAGGCCTACCTCATATCCATGCTTGACGACTCTAACCTGTTTGCCATCCATGCCATGAGAGTAACCATACAACCCAAGGACATTCAACTAGCAAGATGAATTAGAGGAAATAACCCATGACATGTGTATATTGTACCCTTTGATAGGCCTACTTTGCAATGTAATGTTTTTACCTATATGTTCTTTGTGTCTTGTTTTCTCTCACTCTCTCTATCTTTGACTCTCCACCATAAGTGTATGCAAATAACTTTTGCTTCAAACAATTATATGTGGAATGAGTTGAACTTGCATGCATCGGCCTATTGTTTTTTCACTAGATATGTACATGTACCTAATATTGCCCTAGAGGTCATTTTCATGCAAAAAACGCCCTGCCAAAGAAATGTGAGATTCAACCCTACAAATTTTTTACAAGGTTGAATCCCGCGTTTCTCTGGCTGGGGTTATTTTTGCATTTTTTGGCCTTGTTTATGCACCCTATGTATAGATGAGATATTAAGAGTGTATAATACAGAGGTTAGTCACTCGAGGTAATCTTTGGCTTGCTCAGACTTTGGTGTATAGTTGATGCTACCCATAAGAAAGAGAAATTGAATACTATCATACTCTCCTACACTTTTGAGCCCTCATAAACACTAATAAAGGCCAGAAAAGCCCTAGCCACAGAAACACGGGAATCAGCCCTTCAAAATTTTTGTAGGGTTGATTCTGGCGTTTTTGTGGCTAGGGCTTTTTGGCCTTTTTTATGCTTTTTAAGATACCACAAACCATGGGCAGCACTTAGATGAAGAAAAAAACTTAAAATTACATAGAATTTGTGGAGACAATGGTAGGTTCAGTTTATGAAGCACATTTCATACACAGGAGCAGACAAAATAGGTAAAACTAAAGTTTGTATTATCCAAACATTTACATCATTTCTCAACTGCCTTCAATTTGTCTACAAAGTTTTCTTTCTCCTTTGGAGAGATTGAGGCAGGTGGTAAGTCATTACAGATCTTGATATTACATGGGGGTCTTGCATTCCCACACCCATGGCAATACCTATTTTCCCTAGTACTTTTCCTCTAAAGTTAAGTCCTAATGTAGTTACAACTAAGGATTTCCTAACCAAAATGACACAATTAGTGCCTTGGATAATTGTACATAGACACAAAAGCTTGCTAAGGGCCTTCAAACACCAAGTCATGAAGTGCTCATCCAGAGTGTAGTCTTTATGTATGATAACAAAATCATCCTTTGGCAACATTTCAATCTAGTTTGCCAAGGATGGACCACTCCCACGAGATTCTGGATCCCCATCAGATCTTGCTGCGAACTTGTCAAACTCAATTGCTTCCTGTTAAGAAAAAATGAGAATTCAAGTTCTTACTTTGTTAACTTAAATTATTCAGTTATTTAATTGAATTACCACTTACATCATGAATCTTGTCTTCTTCCTCCCCTCTTCCAGGGGCATCAAGAACAATACTAGAGTGGTCCATGCCACTTTGCTCTACTACAGCGGATGTAGGAAATTTCTGCTTCATTGTCCTCTCCCGCGCTGCACTGAACTCCTCCTTCATAGTATATTTGTTGTCATCTTCTAAGATATCTACACATACCATTGCTATGGTGTCTTCCACATAATCTCCAAGTGGGATGGCCTTCTTTTCAAGTATGTCAGATATGTTGTCAAGCAGAACATCTCACATTGTGGAGAAAATACTCAGGCCTTTGTCTAGACATAGACCGAATGCCTTCTCAATATCATGAAGAAAAATAAATTCCTCTCCATCCACAATGATGATGGAGAGATATTCAACTTCCACTACTCGTAATGTGGGCTCAGAGGGGTTGATATTTGAAGGGGGGCCTCCTCCATGCTTGATAGCTCACGTAGTTTGTCCTCAACACCATCAGGGAAGTCTTGGTGGATTGTAATGCTTTCTTTTGCAAACTTTATGGCCTCTAGTTGAGGCTCATTGTTCTTCTTAACAAAGCCCCCTGTGAGAAGGTTGGGGAGATCAAGGGTGTGTAGGTTCCGACTCCTCATTAATGATAAAATATGTTGTTACAATGTAGGAAAGGTACTTTGTACCCATCCTCTTCTTTTTGTTAAGTTTCTTTGTTAATGGCACAAAGTCATCTAATAAGTGCCCTACATTTTTAGCAACTTCCATGAAGTTCTTAAGGCATCATCATCTTTGTGTATGTAGAGTAAAAGGTCACATGGGACCATTTACCCTCACAAGGTGGTATTTCTATAGATCAATCCAAGATGTAGTACTCATGTTCATCCTTCTACAAGTCCCCAATTTTCACCTAGTAAACCCTCTACCTGCTCACACGTGATATCTTTTAACATGAACATTTTTGAAGTCTCTAGAATTGTGAATATCTAAAATAAATGTGCAAAATGATGAACAAGAACACACCAATGTAATCCAAAAAATCTTGAAACTCAAAAATTTCAAAGAGTTGTGTATGTCCATCACCAGCTTATGCTTTAAAGATGTGAATGTCCATATATTAGGTTGTGGCCACTCAAGCTTTAAAAGAGAATCTACCTTAATCATCTCTAACCTGCCAAAATCATTTGATGAAGAGGGTACAACATATGTATGTGTGTAAAAGAAAATTCTCTCACGTAATAGCGGGTAGGATGGGCTTCTGTAAATACTATCAACCCAACATATGTATGCAATGTTTGGAAAGTACCTATAAGACTATGAAATGGTTGTTCTTCCACCAAGGTAGAAAAAAGTATGTCTACAACAAAAAAAATACACAACTTAACACATTATATTATGAAATTTGAACAAAAGTCAATGAGTAATACTTACAATGGATAGGATATCTCATTTTCTTTGAGTTTTCCGATTTCATGCTTGACATTGTGAAAACATGTTGTACAATAGCAACAGTTTTATGATTTTTTCACTTTTTGAAGGCTAATAACTTCCCTTTCCAATGAAGATCCAAGTTTCCACAATCTCTTGCAAGGTGAGGACCAACACTAGAGGGTTGCATGTACACCTATGCACCTTTGTAGAACTCATGTCCTAACCAAATTCCTTCTATAGCCTTGATATTGTGACATTTTACCATGATAACCTCATCTTTTTGACGTCTATGAGATTTAGGTCTCTGCATTGGAGTTTAGGCTGTGGAAGTGACAGTAGGAACTCAAAGAAGAAGATGCACAGAGAAAGAAATGGAGATTCAGGAGCTACAATGGTGTGCAAGGGAGAGATAGTAGTGGAAAGAGATGACTTTTTGGGACATGGGTATGAAAATGTGAGATTTTCGAGGGAGAAAGTTGTATTTTGAGTTATTTTTAGCAAAGTCTCTTTTTCCAGGTCATTCCATGCATAGATTTTGATTTACGACTTAAAAATAGCACTTTTGATCCTAAAAAGTGGGTGGGAGACCATTAAATGGTGTTACGATGAGTTTTATAACTTTTTGAAATTTTCAAATTTTCGGGCCCACATACGTTATGAGATTCTTTTCTCTCTCTAGAGGGAAAACCTAAACATAGGGGAACCTTGTTCCCTCATCCACCTTCACCCTAGTGATTTATAGGCTGTAGACTATGTCCACCACCCTCCTCTTATTGGTCCATCACTAATCACTCCTTAATCCAAAAGGTGCATGCAAGGTTCATTTTTTACCCTAATGGAGAAAGAATGGTACTGACCTTCTTTGGTAGAAATTGACCATAGAGGTCAAAAGGCTCACTTGGTGTTCTTTTCCTCTTTATATATACTTGCAAAAATTGGTTTTGACTCACTTGCTCTAGAGAAGTAGTTGGTTCCTACAAAAGTTGAAATTGGTCTCCTTGCTCCAAAGAAGGAGTTGGTTCTTACAAGAATCATAGTTGATCCCCTTGCTCTAGAGGAGGAGTTGGTTCCACAGATAGAATAAGACCGCTTTGGCCCATGTAGGGGGACTCTTTTACTATGTTAGTGCCTCATGCCCAACTTGAACCTTGGGATGCCCACTTTCCACCTTCTGAGGGGTGCTCAATTTCTGCTTCTTCTTCAAGTTTCCTTTAATCATATATCTTACATTTTTCCTAAAAATATCAATCTTTTCCTCTTCCTAGTCTCTTAATGCCACTACCATAGAATCTTCATTTATCGGACTTATCTCTAGTGTTACAACAATCTTCACTCATTGTCATCCAGTTTAATAGTCCGTCATCTTCCTGAGATATAGAAGGCATTACCAGAGTATCAAGAGTGTAACAAGTATCCTTGCCAATGTCGGATCCCTCTTCCAGATGTAATTGTAGTTGATTGTTAGTGTTTGTCAAGGTCCTGAGTTTTTTTCCCCCCAATCTTGCATAGCTTTGGCTTGCCTTAGCCAAGGCCTTCCCAAGAGTAGAGGGTAGGAGTTCTTCTGTGGTAGGTGCAATAACAACAAATTCTAGAAGAAGTTGACAACCCTCCAGTGCCATAAGTAACTTTTCAAAAATCTAGATTGGCATAGCCCAATGTTGCTAAAGTGATAGTGAAGGATGTTGTGTTGGTGGAATTCAATTTTAGTTTCTTCATGGTGAAATCAGACATCAAATTCATGCTAGGACCTCCATTTATAATAACACTAGTGAGAGATTCATCTTTTATAAGAACTCATAATCTCAATCTTTGATAGACTGCCTAGGGTGCATGGGGAAAGTCAGCCACGAAACCATCTATGCTCGGAGGTGGGTTGAGGTAGATAGAGTGTATAACCTTCAACAAGTCACTTTTTACTTTTGAATCATTTTCAAGAGTTGGAACAAACTAAGCTTATGATGAATACCCTTCAAAATTCCTCAATGTTTGCCTCGTTTGGATCTTCCTAAGAGCTTGCAGGTTGGCCTTTTAGCAAAGCAGTCACCATATCATAAGCTCCTTCAATGTCTGTTAGACCCTTCCAATTAGCTTTCATTTCCTCTTCTCTATCCTTGATTCCATGTTCTTCCTCCCTCTAAGTTGCTGTCACATGCATGGATCTAGTCATCATGGGCATAGAAGAAGATAAAATAGCAAAAGAATGGGTAGTCATACCTTCTACTTCTAGGGAGACTACAATCATGTGAATTGGAGCAGGGTGGTTTCCTGGGTAGTCTCTAGTACAGTGATCCTTAGCATTTGAACAATGCTAACATGGAGGTGCACTGTCTTTTAAGAAGAACTTATTCTGCATATGGTAATACTATCCACAACTGTAACACATTAATGGCCTATAATACCTTACCTGAGTTGGATGATTCTCTTCTCTACTAGGCACATTTGAAGTACTAGCATAACATGAATCAATATCTTGAGGGTTACCTTGATGTTGTGCTCCTTTGAGGTAGTAGCAGTCCCTTGCTTCATGGCCACCCTTGCCACAAAAGTGAGAGCTTACAATGTTAGGAAAATTAATATTAGAGTGTCCTTTGTTGTTGCATATTGTACACCAAACCTACCTTCGTATGCCCTGCATAGTCCGAAACTCTTCTAACTCATGACAAGCTAAGCCACTTCATCATCATTGTCGTGTGGTGGTGGTGGTATGACATTGTCTTCTTGGTGACTTTGATGCATTCTTAAGGCATTCCAATCCCTCCTGCATTTCTTGATAGGGTCTCATTCTGAAGCTTAGTTTGGTTGTGCATCCCCTTTGAAATGAAGTCTGGCTTCCTCAATGCACGATGCAACTACAACAAAATCATGAAGTGTTGCATCCTGTCTAAGAGACTCAAAAAGTTTCAATTGATAAGACCTTGGAAGATCTTTCTCCATCCACTTCTTCACTAGCCTAAATTGCCTGGAGCATGTGGTAGATGAGAGACAAATGCTTTGGTCATAGCGTGGAGTTCCTTTAAAGATTCACCTCGTCTTAGCTTCAAGTTCTCTAGTTGATCTAACGCTCTCCATGGAAGAGTTGTTTGGTTGAAACATCTATGAGAATGTCGTCTTTAGTGCTTGCCACGTGGCAAAGTGGTCATCTGCATATTGTCTATACCATTTGTCTACAATGCGTTCCAATGTAGATGGGAAGAGTACCAACATTGCATCCTCTCGATTTTGTAGTCCTTGACCTTGCCATAAGGACACCAGTCTCCTCACATGATCATCTACATCTTCATAAGCCAGTCCCTTAAAAGTAAGGCATTTGATATTCAACCTAGAGACTAAATGGGAAAGATCCTCCATTGCCAATGGTGCTTGTTCTGAAGTATTTGGGGAGAACTCTATTGTCCTTCTAGGCTTCTCCTATGAGGGTGGGCTTGCAACCAAATCAATAGACAATTTTAAGGAGGGTAGAGGGGATCTAGGTTGACTAGTCAAAGGTAGGTCTAGTGGATGATAGGATACATAATTTCTCTTCATGAATATCAATCAAATCGTCCTTCAAGCTTCATATAAGTTTTTAAGGCTTTCATTATAGATTAATTAATCCTTTCAATAGCCTAATTTTTGTCCATTTCCTTTAGTCTCTGAGTATTTATATGTCTATACGTTTTACCCCATAAATCCAATTCAACTAACTTCTTGTTTCCAAATGTGAAGTATGTTTTATGTTTGAAGTAGGGCTTTTCATCTAAAGTTAATAGTCTTCCTTCATTCTTGCCTTTTTCTATCAATTTGTACCCCTCTTTATGGTTTTCTGCAGAGCCTCCCTTCTGTTTGAACTTGACATGTAGTCCTCTCTCAGTCCTTTGCCCCACAGAGACTAGTTTCTTTGTGATTGTGGGAGCATTGAGAATACCTTTCTAGCACTTGACTTTGTAAAACATATCCCACATGACATCACTTACATTTCTAATAGCGTATGGAGTATCATTACCTGTTTCCACATGTTCCTCTGATTGTTGGTAACTGCATGTTTGAGAAGAACTCCTTGTTGTAACTCATGTGGTTGCTACCTCCACTATCAATGTACCATGTTTTTGACCCTTTTTTCTTATAGTCACTCATCTACATTGTAGCTAACATGTCTCATGTTCATTTGAATTATATAGTTACCTTGACCTTTGTAGGTTGAATTTATCTTCTCTCTTTGATAGCAATCTCTTGCATAGTAGCCATACGTGCCACAAATGGAACAAAATTCTGAGTTTCGATTGTCTATATTTTGGTTGGGCCTCCCTCCTCTACCTGTGAACTTTCCTCTTCCTCTTGATGAATAGTATTTTTTTCGTTGGGCTTGGTCAGAATTACCATTTTTTTCTCTACATGGTCTACCTCTTCTTCCCCTTGCTTCCTTCCTCTTCCTATGTCTTTACCTACATAGAAAGCTTGGGCTTCACTTCCCTTTTTCTTTGAGCCTTCAATAATAATTTCCTTGAAGAACATGAAGGCCAACAACTAATCAAAGTCAAGAAAAGGGTCAGTGAGATACACAGATCTTGTAAAAGCCTTCCTCATCTCATCATTCCTAAGCCCATTCAAGGTTTATGCAACTAGTTCATCATAATTTATGTGATATACTATGGAACTTAATGCATCGGTGACATATTTCATTTTCAAGATGTAGTCATTTATGTCACTACTAGGGGTTTGCTCAAGTTGTCAAGTTCTATCATTCATCAATTCAGTCTTTCTAGCTTTGGTTGAAGTGAAATAAATTCTTTCTAGGGTTTCCCATACCTTCATGGAAGTTTTTAGATCTTGTCTATGCCCTATCATGGCCTATCAATATGCTAAGATAATATGAAGATGACTTTATTATCTCTCTCATTCCACTCTCTAAAGCTCCTTAGTTGCTTAAGAGTTGTATTCTCTCCTAATATAGGTCTAACATCTCTACCACTAATAAGACCCCATCATCCTTTCCTTATGAGATAGATAGACAGATAGATAGATTTTCTACACTCCTATGGCTAATAGTTATTCTTGTAGAAACTCTTGATTTTAGTGCCATATTTTGACATGGTGACTCCTAGGCACTCTTCTAGACGTGTTTGAAGTAGAAGAAGTGGAAAATAAGAAGAGCGTTTACCTATGTACTTCAAAAGTGTCCACTACATTATCTTGATGCTCTCCTTCTTCCAAGATCCTTAAATGTCTACTCTTGATCCCCTTTGAATGCTTTTTAATGTGGAAAATCTTTGATACCACTCATGGGAGGATAAACAACTTCCATATGCAACCTTGAAGCGAAGGTGTCATGAATTCTATGTGTTAGCTATGGCTACACAAACTTTACTCAAAGCACTCAAGCAAACATGCATACACACATACACACACATACATACACATACACAAACATGTTGAAATACAAGCTTCAACCTTAGTCTAATTTGTACCATATGATGGATGTCAACTTCAAGCCTCATAAACCAAGCATTTAGGCATGGGAAATTAAGAATCAAATGTGATTTTGAATCCTCTTGATCTAAGATAGTCCCCTGGTTCCTTCCTTAGGTGATTTTGAATAATGTTTTGTGTAGCCATAGCTAATAGACAAAATTTTGTGTGAGCACTCAAGAATGTTTTGAGTGTTGAGCATTGTTCATTATTCATATCTCACTCAATTCTTTTAATCATTGGTTTGTTATAAAGCTAATTACCTTATCTAAAGTTCATTCAATTATTGGATCAACTCTTTGCATATTTTGAGAGAACCAAGTAAAGGAGTGAACATGTGTCTATCTTTGTACATCTAACAAAGAGAAAATTTAGCATGTTATGAAGGTATTGGTTCTCCCATTATGCATAGACAATTTAAGTGAAATAACTTGCATTTTCAAGGTCTGTAAGTCTTGTTTATGTGTGCAAAGGTTCTTGGGTTCACTCTACATATTCTCAAATATTCAATCATCTCATTAAGAAGAGGATCTATGAAGTTGCGTCTGAGGACACTATAGCTTCAAGTTGACTTCATAGGAAAGCTACGAATTCTCCCAAGAGTGGTATCATAGCCACTTGACAGATTCTAAGCATTCATGAAGACCCTCAAAAGACTCTTAAGAGTCAGAAGGAAGAAGTTTTGTTGGATCAATCTCAAAGTCACGCATGAAACAAGTTGGAGCCTAGTAGTGAACAAGGAAGACATAAGAATCATCTATTGGATACATGTGGAAGATCAAAGGTAAACCTTTTGTTATTATTTAGTTCTTGTGCATCAAAGAGATCTAGGAGAGCACATTAGAACTCATCACGTAAGAGTATGGCACACAAATCAAGAAGTTGGAGAAGAATAATTATGAGGCATGGAACTTTAGGATCTCTAGTTCTCTTATAGGAAAAGGATTATGGGGTCTCATGAGTGGCAGAGATGCAAGACCTAGATTAGGAAAGAATCCGACTCATGATGAAAGGGAAAAGAGACTCATCTTCATACTTTCATAGCACATTATCAATGCCATGATTAGGCATATACAAGTCATATATCTCCATGAAAGTATGGGAAACACTAGAGAGACACTTCCAAGTTGACAAAAGCTAGGAAGATTAAGTTGAAGAATGAACTTAACAACTTGAGAAAAACCCCTAACATCAACATAAATGCTCACATATTGAAGATCAAAGAACTCAATGATGCATTAGGCTCTATAAGTTTTCACATAGATGATGATGAGCTAGATGCATATACCTTAAATGGGCTTAGGGATGATCAGAAGTGAAAGGCTTTTACAACATCTATGTGTGTTAGAGATACTATTCCAAATTTTGTGCAGCCAGGAAGAGGATCAAATGGTGATTTTGATCAAGACCAAGGGAGAAATACTCTTCACCTAGAGGAAGATGCAAGTTGATAGGAAGAGGAGGACGGTCAAATTAGAATTGAGACAATCAAAATTTAGAAAGTTCTTTATTTATGGCAAGTATGGTTACTATGGAAGAGACTATTATCAAAGGGAGGAGACAGAATTAACCTTTAAAGCTCAAGTTAATTATGCATATACTTCAAATGAAAATGAAATTATGCTAGCCATGATGCAAATGAGTGACTACAAGACACAAGGATCAAATACTTGATGTACTGGTAGTGGGTTAAGCAACCACATGAGTTGCAATAAGGAGTTCTTCTCAAACATGTCAATGCCATCAAAAAAAGATGTAGAAATAGGTGCTGATACTCCTCAAGCTATTTCACACATAGGTGATGTTATGTTAGAAGGTTCTCATAAAGCCAAGTTTTTGCAACATGTGCTTCATGCTTCCACAATCACAAAGAACTTAGTTTTTGTGGGGAAAACGGTTGAGAGAGGTTTGAAAGTGAGGCTCAATAAAAATGGATGCTTTGTGGAAAACCCTAAGGAAGGAAGGTTGTTCACCTTGGATATGACACAACTTACTTCACATTTGGAAACACTACAATGTGTGACCCTTGCTCTATTGATGCACGAAAGAGTACTCCTTAAATGAAAATTGCTTATTCATTTCCTAGTTGGCTTACCTGTATTTGTGAGAGGTCTAGTTGTATCTTGTTTTTCCATTTCGGGAGACTCTATGTACCAATCAATTTATTTAAGTTCCACCTTTTATTTTCTTCCAAAACGAATTAAGCATCTTTTCCCCACTAGCACAAGCGACGTGATAAGTAGCTGAATATGTATATCACCTTCAAGATATGTCTTTCCTATGTTTTATGCATATTCTTTGGTTATGCACATAGCACACATGACTTTCTACAGTTGATTGTGGTTCGTTGTAGGTGTATGTGGTGATTAAATTAAACTTTGAGAATCACTATCAGATTCTGGAATTTCCTTTCATACTTCTCCATAATGCATTAGAGTTCGAATAAATTAAGTTGATAAAATATAAGAGCGAGCGACCAAAATATCATACACACAAAGAAAATAAATCACCCATAAGGAAATTAAATTACCAAAATATTATACACATAAAGAAACATGTAGGAGGCTCAAATGACCATGAGATTCTCTGTTTTCTCAGTATTTGTTAAGCCGCGTTGAGTTTCATGTGTTCGCGAATACTATCAAATTGATTTGTTGAGGAATAGAAACATGTTATGCTTCGTGTTCCTCTCAATTTCACTGCTTCTATATTTTGGAGTACGCTTCTGACTTCTTTGCATCCGTCCACCCTCCTGAATGTGGGCGGAGAATAAGACCATACTCTATGCCCGCTTGAAGAGGCAAAATGTGGCAATCTTCTCGAAGAAATCAAAGAATGAGATAACTTTGCAAATACTTTCTGTTTGTATATCCGCTATGAATGAATCAATTGTACATGTCTACGTTAAAAAAAAGAAAGAAATTCAACCACATAGAAGGTGTTTGTAATTGTTCTCCATTTCTATTTTCTACAGCATAGCGGATTCTTCATCTTTGGAGTAATAATTATTTTTATTCTTTGCCGTTAAGATCAGTCATAATTACCCTATGTGCATATGTATAAAGAACCTTGTTTCGCTGGATTGTCGGAAAGTCGGCTTTTTTTCCTCTACCTAGCATAAATATTGGACTTCCTATTGTCAGAATATTTGTTCATGTTGTGTCAAGAGAAATGTGACCATAGCTCTGGTAATGCACCTAAGAGCCCTGTTTTCGCACGGGCGTCGGGCTTACCATTGCCCACGAAGAGACATAGTTGTACCGTTCTGGATCCTTTATGTCCAATCAGGGAGAATTTGTATTCTGTTGTTTTTACTCAAGATATCCTTGGTTTTCTCTGCAAAACGAAGCCGCCAAAACCACGAGCGAAGTGACAAATAGCTGAGTATCTACATTGCCCATTGTTCTACGCATACGGTTTCGCAGATGATGACCTTATGAACGTGGCTTGCATGATTCCTTAGTCTATACACTTGCAGACAACTCTTTTAGCGCTTTTACTTTCACTTTATCATCATTACCTACATGATACTAGTTTTGGTCTTTTTTGCCAAAGGAAACCTGACGCTTGTCAGTGCAAACATATGTCTAGAGATAATGCACTGACACAGTTACACAGCCTAATCTGACCATCGCCTCGTCTTCTGCAATCATTGCTTCATGTCCGATACGTCCTAAACATGTGCGTTTCCTACCTCACCAATGTTGATTTTTGACGGCTGTATTGACCGTTTTGGCCATTTTAGACCGGAAAATAAGGTCGTAAATCTTTTTCAACCTTCAAAAAATACATTAAAAATGTCAAAAACAGGTACAATGTGCAGATAACCTTCAAAATTGAAGGGCATGGTAGACCGTCAAAATACAACACTGTACCTCACCATTTTCCTACCTACATGCTATTTCATTTTCAAGGGAGATGCCTATACATCTCCATCAATCACACTCCATGTCTAGTAATTACACGTCGTCTTGCAGAAAGTCACATGTCACCTTTGGTACAGTCAAACATCTTCTATTGTAACAACGAATGTCATTGAATATGTAGGCTTATGAGGACTATATAATCATCCTCCATTCAAATGCACCTTCGTTTTCTAAAACGCCCATAAATATGATGCCGTGGAAGCTGCATCTTTGATCATGAATTTTTGTGCATATACTTCCTATCCATAGCTCCTATTCTCCAGAGTTAATCTTATAAGTCTGTAGTTGCTGTCTATTCAGTCGGCTTAACTGAAAGGTCTCTAAATTAGCTCCATAAAGAACTGCTTTCATGAACCGCTTTACGGAAAAAGTAACCTTAACCCTGTGAAACGACTACAACTACATTCACGATATTCCGATCGATCAGTAGATACGTTTATTAGGATATGAAGCACTTATCTATCTCATATCCATAAATAAGAGGACAACATTACGTATTTCACACCATGATAAACTTTTTTGGGTAGCAGAGAGCGCCCAAATGGATATTAAAACATAAGATTGAAATTTATTTTCTATATATGTATTCAAATGAGTAGAATGTAATGGATATCAACGCCCATGAACTGCATAATCCCTTGCTGAAAAATCGTACTGGTATTACCTCTATATCTATACACACGATCGATGTCGATGTCAATTTTTGTTTTCAACGCAAATTCTTTTGACATCGGAATCAATGAAGTTGATGGAGAGAGAGAGAGAGAGAGAGAGAGAGAGAGAGAGAAAAGAGAGGGAGAGGGAGAAAAGAGAGAGAAGAAGCGAGTGACTGACAGAGAGAGAAAGAGCGTTTCAGCAATACATTGGAAAGTTCAGTTGCATTGATCTCCAGTGAGCTTTTGCACACATATATCTAAAACAATATTTTCACAATATTGAATCCCCCTCTCAATATTTTCACAATATTGAATCCCCCTCTCAAGATGAAAATGAGATTGGATGGAAAATATCTGAGCATATGCATTAAGATCATGGATCGTTAAACCATTTACATACCTTTCTAGCTCTTAATCTTTTTCAAAAATAGAAATTCTCGTTGGATAGGGCTTTGGTTAACATACGGATTTTTTTTTTAGTTTTATTGTAGAATAGATTTTCTTAAGCTTAAGTCACCCTTTTCCTACACAACTTGATAATCAAATTCAAACTCTTTGATCTTACATAATGTGATCTATATGATCTTCACTATCATGATACGTTCAAAGTTATTGCATTAGATAATAATCTTTACATTGATCTGCATAACATATTTTGGAGCAAGTACTTGAGGGGTGTGGATGATGCCCTAGATGAAGCGGTGACCTGCTCTCATACCAATTGTTACAATTTGAGGTATGCAAAAGTATGGGAACAACACAAGGGATAAGAAGCATCTTGGAGCACAACACACAATACTATGTAACATCAAGTGAATGTACAAAGATAATTCACCAGTTCGAGTTATAGGCATATAGACGAGCCGAGGAAAAAAACCTCCTAAAGAGGACAAAAGTGCGTTGGTGGTCCCTAGTGTGTTCACACACATCAATATGTCAAGACTTGTGAGGGGGATTCTAAATTTGAAATTGAGCTTGATTTCTAATGCTTGAAGTCTTTCCCTATGTAGCTCCAAGTGGCATCCACCGCATGGTCTGTTTATGTACTAAGGTTGAAGCTACAATTTCAACATGTGGTCCTTAAGGTGAAATTGCATCAATGAAGCCGATAGACTAGGAAGGTCAAGGAGGTGGATAGAGACGAGGTAAGCGAAAATGGAGGTGAAAATAAGAAAATGAATGGAAAAAAAGGCCTACAAAATATACATACCAATGATTCTAATGTTTCTTCTCGAC
This sequence comes from Ceratopteris richardii, assembly GCA_020310875.1. NCBI lineage: Eukaryota > Viridiplantae > Streptophyta > Polypodiopsida > Polypodiales > Pteridaceae > Ceratopteris > Ceratopteris richardii. The sequence goes on from CM035427.1 coordinate 15,283,237, forward strand.
ACTTTTACCATCACATGCTCATCCCTAGATTTGTGCTCGCCATCAATGACACAAAATTTGGTATCTCTTGCAGAACAATGTTGAGTACCAACATGAAATAATATTCACCTCACAATTTTCAATTCGTGAAGATATGAGAGTAACATGATTATTGTGAGAAAGTGATCTAAATAATGTGAAGGTGAGAAGCGAAGGTGCACACATACATACACATGTGCATATAAGGAAGGGAAAGTAGAGTGCAACAATGGAAACTTCTCTACATCAAAGAAGATTACAATCTCTTTAAGAAAATCTCTTAACTTTCTCACACAAGATCTCTTTCAAAATGATCCCACATGTTCTATCTATACGTTTTAGAGCAGCTTTTGTTGGTTTCAAACGTACTATCCCACATAATTAAAAATACACTATTTAATCAATCTGAAGGCTCAAATGAGCTCCAAACATTATGGAACTTGATAACTAGATTGTACCTAACATCCTTAAGCTCCACGAGTCCTTGGCGTGAACATACTATTTCTAGTAGATACATAATCGTGTTTTATAATGTTTTTTGTGATAAAAATCATAGTTTTGAAGGAAGAAATATACTTTCATTTAGTAGGAGCTTTGTGGATTTCTTTTACTGCTAGGCTTGATGACACCATGATCTCCACTAGTGCTACTTATTGATTGTCATATTTGACCCGTTTGATGGCCAAAAACGTGGTAAATGGATGCTTTGGACTTCGCAAGTTTCCCAAAAGCTTTTGTCACTATCTTTGTGTCTAGTAAAGGAAATGATTGAATAATGGTCACTACGTGTGTGTCTAATGATCACAACGAGTAGTCTTTCTTGGAAGGATTAGCCCTTTGAGTGGAAGAGAGTAATGTGAGTGAGAGAGATTTCATTAAAAAGGTCTTATTGTCATTTTTGAGTGGCCAAAAGGTCTTTGGTTCATTGAATATGAAATAAGAGAAATGGTGATGTAAGTGAAAAAGTGTATCTTTTAGTATACCTATAATTCCATTAATGCTTGAATCTAGAAGGGAGGTTCTGGAGTTCTCCGATCAGATATTTTTTAAATTTATCTATTGGATTCTTTGTTGCTTTAGAATAGGGAGCCTGAATGCAAAGACCACAAATATATATAAGGGTTGGTAACTGAGAATGTCCTACTGAATTTCCCGAACACACATGTGTATGGTATCATCAAACGTTTCTTTCTATATACCACAAGTAGAAGCATCATTCTCCTATGCCAAGCCCATAGTTGTTCAGGATATGTGATTCTCAATTCATACAAAAAATGGGTTGCAAACATTGAATCCAAGGACATCTATATATTGCAATTCGCCTTTTTGAAGATCGTAAAAACATTTCCCATAACAAAAGAAAATTCTCTATAGCGTTTTAAACACCACATTTGAGAGTGGGTGTAGTCATTCCTCTTGGAAATAGCAAGTTTCAAGCCTGTATGTTATTGTAGGCGTTTCTTTCAGGCTTGCAATAAAAGTATAACTTTATTGTAGGCGTTGTTTTCAGGCTTGCAATAAAAGTATAACTTAATCACTATACAGATTTCCCGTCACACTATACCTTGATAAAAGATTCTTTTCGTGTGCAAAAATGAGGAATAGGGTGTAGCAGAATCGTTTGATTGAAGTATGCGTCGAGGCATGTTGCAATAACTTCATCATCCTAAAGTAATGATGGAGAGGGTTACTCCATCACTCTATTTGGAAAATGGTAAGGAGAGTGACCTATAATGTAAATCTTCATCCATGAATTGAGTGGTGAATTTCCACGGTTGAAAAATAAGTAATATGATTTTCTTAGTGTAATCTTCATAGAGCATAAATAGTGTACTCTTGGATTGGATTTTATAGAGCTGAATTGCATATGGTTTTAAAAGACATCAGAAAGGTTTTGAATGGATGAGCTTCACAAACGTGTATTGTATATAATTAAAATGTACTATTCTCTCATGATGTCTCATTTTAAGACATCATGGCAACACGAATAAGGGAATTGTTCGTGCAAAAAAGGACTACATGTGCTAAGGATGGAAACGAACTTATATTATGGAAGTACCCTTTACACGATGAATTTCAAATATTAAGTTAGACGTAATGATAGCGTGTGTCTACATGGATAGAAGAAATACGTGTGTCTACATGGATAAATGAAACGTTTACTTTTGAGGCTTCATCAAAGTTTCCCAAGATATATGAATAAAATTTTACTCCTGAGGATTCATAAATTTGATGGTCTCCAATGTTCAAAAACTTTTTTTCATTTTACGTCAATGTCTAATATTTGAATCCTATTAGTACTCTCAAGAAGAAGAGCTTGGAATCCGGAAAAACCTTTCAATTTGATGTGATTCGTACATATCGTGACTAGGACAAAGGTCTCGAAAATTGCCATCATCCAAATCATTTTATACATGGGAAAGCTATAATGTTGGAAGCTATCTCTGTACCACATTTTCAGTTTGAGTATGCATATATTCGTAGCAACTCATTTTCTATAAGATCGTTCCAGATCGTGGCCAAAAGCGAGCTTGCTTTGTAATCGACATCGTTTTGGAGTCCATATTTGCTGACTTGAACCATAACACTCTGAAAATCTTGCTTCGTAAAGGATATCGTTTGAAGCTTGGAAAGTTCTTGAGGTGATTGATTTTCTCAACAGTACTCATGTTGGTACATTTGGCAAGCCTTGATGCTTGACCAAATATCGAAGGCTTATCTGATATGATTCTTTGATCACTTATGGAGGACATGTGAACCCCTCTTGTAAAAGCATTAGAATTTCACTCTTGAGATAAAATTATAAGCAATTGATTGAAGGAATCTCGTGGCATTATGAGTTGCAAGTCACTTCCACCTAGTGGTTGGAATCAAATCAATGAATATCCTAAAAGTAGGAACACTTTTAGGTGGCAGATTTCAAAATTCAAATTTACTTTATGACTATTAAAATAGATGACTTTTATTCATGGGTAGAAGGTAGGGGAGCAGGAGTCATTGAGCTTCAAGATTGTGGCTACAATAAGCACACATATGTGTGAGTAAGCTTACATCATCTCCCTTGTATCATACTTTCATAATGATATATATTTTTTTCATTTCGTGCAAGTCATTCTCTGTGTACTATTGTCTCTTGCAAAGACTTCATTTTAGTGATTTTGATTAATCGCATTCTCTGCATATACTTATGTTTTTAATATGAATCAACTTGAGATAGGTAGAAAACTCTGTCTATTTTATACATATCAATTCTCACATCATTTTGGTTATTACATTGTGAGATACGTTCTCTGCAAGCAACCTATTTTTGCTCATTATCATGTTTCTAAAAAGTCGAGATTACACCTCCAACTTCTTAATATCATTTCTCATCATATACTCATTCTAAATTAGTGAAATGACTTCTAATAGTGAGCTACGGTCTTCACTTAGCTATATCTAAAAGCCCTCGGGTCAATTGCTATCAATGAGTGAACACTAAGTATTTATTTTAAGAGGAACTTAGTCCATAAATAACAAGTTTGTGGAGTCCTTCAAATTTGAAAGTTATCTCTTTTACTATAACAATTTGGAAATGTTGTTCCAAGGTACATAGTACATCCAAATGCATATTTGGGAAGCTAAAGGTGTCTACCAAGGTTCTATGAAGCTAGATTCGCAAACGTAGAGCAGGATTCTTTCAACGTCACCTCATTTTTGGAGTGTATGCAACCATCTCCTCACAATGGTATCAGAGCTATCATCAACTCAACATGGGAGATGGATTCTCATCACCTCTTGACAAATTGGATCAATGTGATTACTCTCCTTGGTCACTTAGAATGGAAGCATATCTTCAAGGTAGAAATATCTATGGTTACATATCTAGAGATAAGATAATGCTAATACTCAGAAGCAAAGATCAACCTACTAAAAAAGAACAAAACAAGTTAACAACATGGTGGTCAAAGGATGCTTTAGATAGGTCTTCTATTCTCAACTAAGTTTTTGATTTATTACTTCCACATATTAGGAGTTTTAAGAAATCACAAAAGACATGCAATGATCTTGAAGAATTCTTCTCTTCAAGCACAAGAGTCAGGAAGAACCAACTCTAGATGGAATTCACCACATTCAAGAAGATGGCTAAGCAAAGTGTGATTGATTTTTTCACCAAAATGAAGGACCTAGTTGACCAACTTGGAAGCATTGGAGCATTCATTGAAGAGGAGCAGATTGTGAGACAAGTGATCAATGGAATCAAGGAAAATGCTAGATGGGAAGCTTTCACCATAGTAATGGACCTATACATGGATATGAAGGTACCTGACTTCAACACTCTCATGGGGCAACTATTCACTCATGAAGCAAAGCATGTGAAGAATAATGAAAACTCAAAAGGTAACCAATCCTCTACCCTATAGACTGATAAGAATAAGAGTAACAATAGCAAAGGCAAAGGCAAAAGATCTCATGATTATGAAGCTAGTACATCTCAAGAAATTTTTGAAGGAAGATGTAGAGGTACAAGAGGAAGAGGTAGAGGAGGTAGAAAAGGCAAGGGGAGATTCCACATCTCTTCTCCATGTGCCGTTTGTGGCTTGACTAACCATACAACTAAGAATTGTTTTAGGAATCCTAAAAACCAAAAAGGAAGGGGCTTCAATAGAGGAAGCTATGGAAGAAAAAGATTAGATAACTTCAGTGGCTACAACCATAACTTCAACAACACAAATAACCATGGAGGATATAAAGGAATAAGAAGATTACAACAATTACACTGAAGAGCACACACATGGGGACTCATTTCTATTGATGAACATGACCATGAAGCAAGGTAAAGCACATGAGCATGTGTTCTATATAGATTCTTGTTCTTCATTTCATGTAGTAGGGAATATGGCTCTACTATGAGACTTAGAAGATCCAAGGAACAGACATGAAGTTTGAACAGGAGATGACACTAGGCACTCAGTTGGAAAAAATTTGAAGTTTAAAGAATCCAGATGGAAATATGAATATATTGAGTAAGGTATTATAGGTACACACCATAAGTAAAAACTTGATAAGTGATGGACAAATTGTAGAGAACGGATTGCAGGTTTGATTCACAACGAATGAAGCATTTGTTGAGGATCCTCAACAAAGATTCAAGATAATTGCAAAGGGAGAAAATTCAGGTAGAATCTATACATTTGAAGTTCAAGATACTAGAATTATAGATCTATTAAATTATGCAGAACAAACCCTATTAGAACTAGAGATGTGTCCAAAAAGATTAGCTCAAATTGGTGAAAGAAGTTTGAAGCAAATATGTAGGGATCAAAGTGTTTTTGGCCTTCCTAATATAGCCAAGCAACATATGATGTACAAGTGCAACGGTTGTCAATTTTGGAAGTCACATAGACAACCCTTTGTGAAGAAGGGCTACATCCATGGTGACCTATTGGAGCTAGTCCACATAGATATTGGGGACCTAGCAAGGCACCATCGATTTCAGGATCCAAGTACTATGTAGATTTTATTGATGATTGTGAAAGATGGACCATTCTATATCATATGAAGCACAAGGATGAAGTTCTCACTTGTTCCAAGAAATATCTTGCTTTTGGTGAAAATCCAAGAGGGAAAACACTAAAGAGACTAAGGTCAGATGGAAGGGGAGAATATTTCTCCCATGAGTTTGATGTCTATCTACAAGATAGAAGTATTAAAAGAGAGATCATAATGAGGTACACTCTAGAGCAAAATGGAGTAGTGGATAGAAGATATAGGACCATAGTTGAAGGTACAAGGTCCATGCTTAGTGAGAAAAAATCACACAATTATCTATGGGCAGAGGCTGTGTCTACAACCACCTATCTCATTAATAGACTCCCATCAAAGGCATTGGATGGGATGACACCCTATGAAGCTTGGAATGAAAGAAGACCGAGCCTTGATCATTGCAAGATATTTGGATGCAAAGCGTATGCACATGCTCCATCACAAATCAAAGGTAAATTGGATCCTACGGCAGAGAAATGTGTGTTTATTGGATATGAACTAAATCAAATAGGGTACAAATTCTATAATCCAAGTATAAAATGCTCTATTGTTAGCAAATATGTTTTCTTTGATGAGATCAACTCTTGGTTTGAAGATGTTTGCAAGAAAGTCAAGCTAGCTTTCGACCTAGAGGAGGGCTTTCCAACAATGCAAAAGGTAAATGATCACCTACATGAGGATATAAGTGATTTTGATGATG
>CM035427.1:15294480-15339480 GCA_020310875.1 Ceratopteris richardii
CAAGAGTCGTAATAGGCTTACAGTCTTCAAGGCCAAAATGCAGCAATAATGTGTCAATATATTTCGTTTCACACAAAGCCATTCCACCATCAACTTGCATAAATTGAATGCCCAAATAATGATGCAAATGCCCCAAATCATAAAGGCCAAGTACCATTCTTCATTATAGCATCATATTCAAATTGCATAGCAGCCATCCAATTTTCTGAATTTTGTGCTTCATCAAACAAAACAAGCTCATTCTCATCACAGAGATTAGATGCAGCCATAGCATAGCAATCTGATGCAAAAGAGGCACTATGAGAGCGTGAACACGTATGATATAATAGAGGTGCATCTAATTTGTTCTCACGCAAGGTCTGCACCAGCCATTTTGGCATAGTTCTTGCCTGCTCAATATCAACCCTCTCATCAATGAGTGCATCATGTACTTCTGCATTAGAAATGGAATTATCTGCACCATCATATGAAACCTGCAAAGGTTGAGAAGTTGCCTCATTAGGACCAGCACTAGACTGTCCACCTGTAAAAACAGGTAGCAAAGTATCATACATGTCTTTGGAGCTAACAAATGTCTCCTTAGTACATGAAAGCAATGGCTGAATAGCATCTTCCACAAAAACAACATCACGGCTAACTAGAATGTGTTTAGTCTGTGGATGATACAGACGATAGCCTTTACTTTCAGAACTGTACCCAACAAAAATAAATTTTACTGCTTTATCATCCAATTTTTTGCAATGTTGTTTAGGCACTAATGCATATGCCAAACAACCAAAAACATGCAGATGAGCGACAGATGGCTTGCGTTCATGCCAAGCCTCATATGGAGTGATAGACTGCAGCGCTTTAGTGGGACACCTGTTCAATACATATGCTGCACACATGATAGCCTCAAGCCAGAAACTATGTGGTAAAGCCTAACTCTTAACCATACACCTCGCCATCTCCATGAGTGACCTGTTCTTTTGTTCAGCAACTCCATTCTGTTGAGGTGTATATGGCATTGTACACTGGTGTTTTATCCCACATTCAGACAGAAATGCATTAAAATTCGAAGACATATATTCCCCCCTTCGATCAGAATGGAGGGTGCCCATTTTACATGCTGACAGATTTTCAGCCAAAACAAAAAATTGTTTGAAGCACATGAACAACTCGGACTTTGCCTTCAATGGATATACCCATACATGCCTGGAAAAACCATCGATGAAAGTCACAAAATACAGATAATTCCCAAAAGAAGGTGTCTGCATAGGACCACAGACATCACTATGTACAAGCTGCAATTTCTAAGTAGCCCGAACTGAACCATCTTGTTTGGTTGCCCCACTGTCAAAGTACCAAACATCTAAGTCCACGACAGACATGCACTGCTCATGAGAAGATGGGTCGAGACTGCAAACAGTCATAAATGCCCATTCTTCTTCTTGCACAAGATTAGCAGACTCCATTTTTGGTGTAGAGGCTTTTGCAACAACCATCCTCTTTCTTCTTTGCCTCTTTTGCAGCTAGTTTTGGGCAGTTCTTTATGATATGATCATTCCCTTTACAGTACTTACAGAACAATTTCTGCTTTTCTGATTTTTTCTCATTGGTTCTTCGAATGTGCAGCATTTGCAGATTTTTGCTTACTCGTAGAAGAGCTCCATTTTCCTTTACCCTTCTGACTAGCCAGGAAAGCTTGATCTACAGCATGCATAATGGACCTATTTTGCCTGGATTGATCTTCTTGCAATAGAACAGAGACTAACTCCTCAAATGAAAAGGCATTTGGATTGCCTTTCATCATTTAACCGAAGAGTAGAAGCAAAACTCAGATATGAATCAGGAAGACCATTCAGAACGGTCTGCACAAGTGAGCTATCTGGTATAACCCCATCAGCAGAAATCAACTATTCCTTCAAGTCTTCGATTTTTGTTAGGAAACTGTCCATAGAATCACCTTCATTCATGTGCTCACTCTCCAACTAATTTTGGAGGTAAGCAACACGAGCCTCATTCCTAGCTTGGTACAATGTGGTAAGTGTATCCCAAGCTTTTTTAGCTATTCTGCAAGAGCAAATATGAGGAATAATGGCACGTTTGACACGCAAAGCTATCAATGCATGTGTGTGAGCATCTCTGCCATCCCAACAAATGTGCTCTACAGTAGGTGCAGCAAAAATCGTAGCACGAACAGGAATATGCAAAATATAATCATCTTCAACACCTTCTGCATCAGCTTCAGTACCTGCAGTTGTAACTATTGCAGGTGTGAAAGGACGTTTTTTGACACCCTGCACAATGTTCCACAGTCCTTTTGCAACCAACACATGTTGCATCATATAAGCCCATAATGGGTAGTTCGTACCATCCAACTTATCCTCAACAGCCAACATACGGAATACATCATTGCTTTCAGCCATGGCCGGTGACTAAAATACCTTGATGGAGAAAATTGACTGTATCTCAAAAAGTTGAACAAAACTGCCCAGATGAATTATGCTAGACCTGTAGTAGACTTCGAGAGGCTTATACTGGCGAACAAAAATTGGTATATACCTTTGGCACAAAAAGATGAAATAGCCTACACAAGCATTGTGATAGTGCGTTCGGAGGCCGAAGCGAGCTCAGATCGCGATTTCCGCACCACAAAGTGAAGCCGTTTTGATCTTTGGAACACTCTGAGTATACTCACCAAATTTCGTGCGAATTTGGGATTGCAAACGGAGGAGTGTCGACGGTGCCCTAGATGAAGCAACGACCTGGTCTGATACCAATTGTTGGAGTTAGACGTCTGCGGAAGCACGCGAACAACACAAGGAAGAAGAAGAAGCTTGGAGCACAACACACAATACTGAATGTATTACTAGAGGATGTACAGAGATAAGTAGCCCATTAGGGCTATAGGCATATATACAAGCCGTGGGAAAAAAACCTCCTAAAGAGGGAAAGAAGTGCCCCGGCGGTCTTAGTGTGTTCACACACATCACTACCTAAATATATCAACATACATAAATGTCCAAGTATTTTTTTCCTCCAAAGCTTCAACTTCTTCTTCTATCACTTCTTGTCATTCCTTGAACTTATTGGTATCCTCAAAGCATGTGGTTTATTCAATAACTTTACTCATATATGCATAATGTCCATCTATGAATGAATAATAGATAAAGCTCCCCTTGAGACATCTTGCCTATCTGACTTCCTTTGGTCTTCTTGTTGTTGATGAATCTTTCTTGAATTAGGCATTTGATTATGACACTCGTTGATACCTTAGCTCTTTTTTTAGGAGATTTGAGCATTTGTACGCTTTTTCTCTCACTTTTATACCGTATAAATAAAGTTTATGTTCTTAATCATATCCCTTGCACATTCAAAAATGTAGATATTCTTTCTCTCTCCTAACTCATTCTATTAAGATTTGTAAAGGGATGAAATAGGCCTCTTGTTGCAAAGTGATTTCAAGAAATCAAAGCACTCATTAGAGAAGTATTCTCACTATTCATCTAATTGTTGATATATTTAGGTAGTGATGTGTGTGAACACTCTAGCATCATCGGGGCACTTTTTTCCTTCTTTAAGAGGTTTGTCCCCCGGCTTGTTTATATTCCTATTGCCCTAATGGGGCTACGTATCTTTGTACATTCTCTAGTAATACATTCAGTATTGTGTGTTGTGCTCCAAGCTTCTTCTTCTTCCTTGTGCTATTCACGTGCTTCCGCAGACATCTAACTCCAACAATTGGTATCAGAGCAGTTGCTTCATCTAGGGTGTCGTCTACACCTCTCTGGTTGGAGTCTCAAATTTGCACAAAATATGGTGAGCATACTTAGGGTCTTTCAGAGATAAAAACAGCTTTGCTTTGTCATGCAGAAATTGCAATTTGGGCTCTTTTCAGCCTCCGAACATACAATCACAATGCTTGTGCAGGCTATTTTGCCTTTTTTTGCAAAAGGTATATATCTATTTCAGTTCGCGAGTATAAGGTTTGCGAAGTCTACTACAGGTTTGGTAGAACTTGTTTGGGCGGTTTCGTTCAACTTTTTGAGATATAGGCAATTTTCTACATCACGGTATTTTAGTCATCGGCCATGGCTGAAAGAAGTGATGTATTTTGTATGTTGGTTGTTGAGGATAAGTTGGATGGTACCAACTACCCATTGTGAGCTTATATGATGCGACATGTATTGGTTGCAAAAGAACTATGGAACATTGTGCAGGGTGTTGAAAAATTTCCTATCACACCTACAACTCTTACACCTTCAGGTACTGAAGCTGATGCAGAAGGTGTCGAAGATAATGATATTCTGCATATTCCTGTTTGTGTCGCCGTTTTTGCTGCACCTACTGTAGAGAATATTTGTTGGGATGGCAAAGATGCCCAGGCACATGCATTGATAGCTTTGTCTGTGAAACATGCCATCATTCCTCATATTCGCTCTTGCAGAACAGCTAAGAATGCTTGGGATACACTTACCACATTGTACCAAGCTAGGAATGAGGCTCGTGTTGCTTACCTTCCAAAACAGTTGGAGAGTGAGCACATGAATGAAGATGATTCTATGGACATTTTTTAAACAAAGATCAAAGACTTGAAGGAACAGTTGATTTTTGCTGATGAGGTTATACCAGATAGCTCACTTGTGCAGAGTGTTCTGAATGGTCTTCCTAATTCATATTAGAGTTTTGCTTCTACTCTTCGGTTGATGATGAAAGGCAATCCAAATGCCTTGTCATTTGAGGAGTTAGTCTTTGTTCTATTGCAGGAAGATCAGTCTAGGCAAAACATGTCCATTATGCATGTTTTAGATGAAGCTTTCTTGGGTTGTCAGAAGGGCAAGGGAAAATGGAGCTCTTCAAGTAGTAAGCAAAAGTCTTCTAATTCTGCACAATCGAAGAGGGAAGACAAAGATGAAAAGAAATCAAAAAAGCAAAAAAAGTTTTGCAAGTACTATAAAGGAAATTATCATATCATAAAGAACTATCCAAAACTCGCTGCTGAAGAGGCAAAGAAGAAAGAGGCTGAAATGGTTGTTGTAGAAGCCTCTACACCAAAAACAGAGTCTGCTAATCTTGTGTAGGAAGAAGAATGGGTGTTTACTACTTTTTGGAGTTTTGACCCATCTTCTCATGAGCAGTGCATGTCTGTAGTAGACTCAGATGTTTGGTACTTTGGTAGTGGGGTGGCCAAACATATTACTTTGTAGCGTAGTTTCTTCTCTTTACTCAAGCCTGCTCCTACAGGGAATACTATTACATGCACCAACAAATCCTCTTATCCACTTATAGGAGTTGGTAAGATCAATTTGACTACTGCTGATGGTAGTTCTTTCACTTTGTCAGATGCTTTGTTTGTGCCAAGGATCAAGAAAAATCTATTATTAGTTTCTGCATTTGTCAAGATTGTCTTGGTTGTCAAATTTGTTGATGACAGATGTATAGTTCATCATTGGTCAAATAGCGACGTGATTGTTGCTTTTGGCATTTTATGTTATGGGTTGTATAAGCTCATAGACTATGAAAGATCTGTAAATGATTTGGCATATGCAGTACATGATTCTCAAGCTATGTCAGATGCAAAGCTTTGGCATGCATGCTTTGGTCATCTGAATTTTGCTAGTTTGCTATGCCTGCAGAAATCTGAAATGGTGTCCTCTTTACCCAAACTTAAGGCACCCAGAAAACATGTTTTGTGAAGCCTGTATTTTGGGAAAAAAGCAGCATTCCTCCTTTCCAAAAGATGGTTCAGTTCGGGCTACTTTGAAATTGCAGCTTGTACATACTGATGTCTATGATCCTATGCAGACACCTTCCTTTGGAAATTGTCTTTACTTCCTGACTTTCATCGATGATTTTCTAGGCATGCATGGGTATATCCATTGAAGGCAAAGTCCAAAGTGCTCATGTGCTTCAAACAATTTTTTATTTTGGCTGAAAATCTGTCAGCATGTAAGATGGGCACCCTTCGTTCTGATCGAGGGGGAGAATAGTAGTCCCTCGTGGACTTGCAAGGAGGTAACTTACCTCTTATGTGTTCCAACGTTCATTTTGTATGGGTCATGAATTCTAGGGAAATGTAAATAATCTCTAGGGATTGGGAAAGTGGATTCTTTGACCTTGTGTTTGAGAACTTACTACACTTGCATGAGGGAATTAGAAAAGGTAAGACTCGTTTGTTATGTGTATTGCCACATATTTGCATTGTGAGAATGATCTTGAGAATCACTATGTCTTGTATGCAATGAAAAGAATCTGTTTCTTGATTAGCATATGCGCGTAATAGACCATCCTTGGAAACTACAATGAGCTCGTGGCCGACTGTAATAGGCCTCTTTTCTAGTGAAATAATTCATTTTGAAATTTTCTGAATTTCATTGTGGGGATAATGCTTAGAATGAATGATTAGGTCATTTTATGCATTTAGGAAAAATTTTGGGTTGACAAGTTTCATATTCCCTCTCTAGACCTTATTTGCATCATGTTTTCTAGTGGAATTTTGAAGGTGAAGATGAACGAATTAAGGAAAACTCTGTATGAGGGAAAGGTAGAGCAAGCATAAGAGAATAAAAGTGCTAGCGTGAAATTTTTGTGAATCATGTTTTAAGTACCTCGTTCAGGGTCCTACATTTAGTTCATTGTTAGAAAATGCCTTGATTTTACTCTCTCTAGAAATTTGAAACTTGTAGGGCTCAAAGGTGGCATTTGGAGGTGGATTTTGATTTTGGACATCTCTAACACGCGTGCAGACTGAAAAATTGAATAAAAGTGTCTCACACAAGCTTAAGCTAATTCCTCACTGTTTTTGAGTTACAGGGCTTATCTAATTCTATTCCGATCCGTGATTCTCATGCTCACGAGTGATCATGTCTACTTATGGATATTTTCAGATATATCTTTTTTTTGGTGTTTTTCTCCTATTTTTGATAGGTATGCTAAAGAATGAAAGTACACTATGATCGCATGGCTTTTTACGAAAGTTTTGGAGAAATTGACTTTTTCTAAATTTGGTGGATCGCACACTTCTTTGGGGGACGTCTGCGATAAAACTCTAATATAGGGAGACCTACGCATCAACACGGATGACACACACAAATTTGAGAATTACCTTGTGATTGAGAGTGTGATTGAGAGTGAGAGTGAGAGTGAGAGTGTGATTGAGAGTGCGAGTGTGAATGCGATTGTGTTAGCTCGAGGGTGTTCGAGAGGTAGAGGCTTCGTCAAGAAGCTATTGTCCAAAGCTATTGTAACCATTGGTTCACATCTATAATATCAGAATTCTTTCTTCTCTGCGTCATATTTGTTTCCACTCCTCCGCATCAGATTTTCCTTTACCTTGTGCAATCTCTACGTTCTTCTCTCCACTCTTATTTTTGAGTGATCGAAAGATTGTGATTGGGGATAGATTGTGATTGAGGAAACGTTACACCAACTACTACAGCTTTGGGTTGCTAACTCTCATTAACAAGCATCTTGGGTGGTCTATAATTTAAGAAAGGTGATTCATAACTTGTAAGGAATATTTTCAAATGCAAATGTACATACAAAGTGCTTTTAATTGGATGACCCCCCGTATCTATGTGCTCGTATAGAGTTTTGGGAAGCAAGATAGGAGGCTGCCTAAGCTAAGAAAATCCTCTTGGAGCTTCGAATAATCAATGAACATTGGGGAAGTACCTCGTTTCTCCTTGTTTTCCTTAAATGTTTAATTATCGTTTACATAACATCACATTGTAATGCATTTAAGAAAAAGCATATATGGATTTTATGTATATAAAGAGGATGTTATATATTTTCTTTCATAGGCATTAGAGGATTTGAGGTATACATGAATTATGCATTGAATTCACTTTATATGTGATTGGATAAGATAAACTCCCAAAAGGCCGCATTCCTCTTTTAGAAAAAAAAAACGCTATAATTTTCTTTGTTCATAATAGATAATGTAAGTATGCATCCCTAAAATTTGGAAAGATAAATGCATACTTTGGGCATAAAGTATGTGAATGCCCATTAAAGGACAAATGACTTTTGGGAAGAGGGAATGTCCCAACCTTTCAACTTCAAGTTCCAAATATCGAGAAGGAATCAAAGGAAGGACATAGCTATGATAAAGGTAAGTACAACGTCCAATTTGTTCATCTATTTTCTTTGTTTTGCATAATAAAGGAATGCATGAGAGAATGCATTTCTAATGAATGAAGTGAAACACTTATGCACATTGAATTATGCATAAAATGATTCACTTACCTCATGCATTAGAGGCATATTCGAATAGAAATATGTTTTTCATTAGCATAGAACATATTGAGCATCTAAAAGATTGTTAGAAAATGGACATAGAATGTTCATTTTAGCATGGCATGAACATGAATGAATGGCACCAAAATGTATTCATGCACTAAATGGAGTTCTAAAATGTGAATTCCATGCATGCTTTAAAGAGGGTTTCAACCTTTGGACCTTATGCATGCTAAGCATCTTCAAGTAAAGATGTATCGGTTCTTGGCATACACAGTATATTGAATCACATATGCATGGGTTGATGGACATGAGAGAGAAATCAAAATTTGTAAGTTTAAGGTTTGAGATAGAAAAATGACTTCTTCATATGAAGTCAAAAAGCATAAAAGTTTAATGGTGTGCTTGAGATTATACCCATTAACTTTTATGCTTTTTATATGTTGGCTTAATTCAAAAGCCAATAGAGGAACTTTAAACTTCGAGTTCTACTTATGGACCCCCAAGTTCCATAATACCCATGGCATGCCTGATCAGCAACGCCAATGACTTAAGCTTAAAATCCAACAAGTTTCTCTTTTTATTAAACCATTAAATAGTAGTGATAAGAAATTGGATTGAGAAATCCAAAGGAGAAACGCGAAGCCTATGTGAGTACCCATATAGGCTCAGACTCGCCCATTCCCCTTGCCTCAGCCACATCTACATTTGAACGAAGCCTATGCGAGACCCTACACTCATGGGGTAATTTTTCATTTGTAAACGATGTTACGAAGTTCAGAGGAACTTCTACATCTGATCATTAAGGAAAATGATCACACTAAAAGGGGGAAGAGAATGTCCTCAAATGACATATTAGGAAAAAAAATGGTTGAATCATTTTACCCTTTTTAGCATTCATTTCTTCCCCAATAAGCTTCGTCCTTCATTGACAAGCGGTAGGATCCAGTTGGAGCTTTAAGAAAATTGCTTCAAGAGTGAAGAATTGTAACTCATTAAGCATATCTAGAGAAGAGGAAGATTAAAGGGTTGAAAGAAACCCTTAAGAACTCTACTCCAAAATGTGCTCTATGAGTAAGAAACAATTTATCAAGATGGTTAACAAGGTAGCCATTTAGCAAAGCTTATGACTGACTATATCCTTTGATACAGATACCTACTTATGTCAATAGATGATATCTAGTATGAGAATACTAGCTCTATTATCAAATGACATAAACAAAGATAACTTTGATTGCATCTAATCAAGGAAATAGTTCAATGAAAGCTCAAAGTCTTTTCAAAGAACAAATCAAGACTCTGTACAAATGTAACTTACAAAGATTTTGATTATATTTGATAAGGCAAAAATGAATGGAGTTTAATCCTTGAGTGCCAAAGTTATCTACACTAAGGTGGGATTGTAAATCGGATGGTATGAGACATCTAGGTTTACAATGACACTTAAGTGGGTTCAGTGGTATGGGACACTAAACTTAAGGATAATGGAAGCTTAAGCTCAAGGATATTGGAGAGCTTTTTGAGTGAAGGATTTAGCATAAATGAACCTCCCATTTGGATAGGAAATTAAAAGATCATCAATTTCCTACAGTTTTCAAGGACAAAAACTCTTTAAACGGGGGAAGAAAGATCAATACAATATGATACTTCTAAGCAAAAGATATTCTTTAACTCTTTCATGAAAGTTAAGGAGTACATTGGATGTCCAAGTACCTAAGTGTGTTTGAGTTAAATCTCAAACAAAAAAAGAACCAGATAGGTAAGAAGGGAATTCATTAAAGAATTCCAATTTGGCAAGTAAATTAAGGTAAGCTAGCCAAAGATTTGAAGCATAATCAGAGTAGGGCATTTTAGAATGGATAAAGATGGATCCAAAGTTTGGATCGATAAGCATGTCAGCTTGCTTAAGTCAAAAGGGTGATGTATAATTATTCATCCCTAAAAGGAGAATAGTTAATGGTTTGAAGAACATCAACATGATGTTGAAGACTTAAGCAAAGATATCAACTCGTGAAGGTATGAGTTTAAGATCCCAAGAAAAGTCCATGGGTAAATATCATTGAGAAGGGATCTAAAGGAGAAAAGACTTGATCTTATCTCATGTTAAATTAGCTAGAGGAATTTTGAGAAAGCCAAGTGACCTAACTTGGTCAAAATATATCCAACCCTTTATTATCCTTCAAATTCTTTGAGATAAATTTGGTTCTTCCATTTTCCAAATCACCAAATACCTCCATAGCTAACTGATACTTAATATTTGTATGAAAAGTTCATAAATACTAGTTAGTAGTGTAGGTAGTAGGTCGACTAAAATAAGAAAAGCAGATGTATCAAGAAAATTCTAAAGGTTGGGGGGACAATTCCAAAGGCTAGATCGACAGAATATCTTCATTCCATATAGGTATGTATAATTTGACCTTACTCTCATAACATGTGTGTGTATGTTTATATATATATATATGTGTGTGTGTGTGTGTGTGTGTATGTCCATGTATGCATGTATTTATATGTATATATGTATCCATGTATGTATATAAATCGATAGAAAATTAAACATTATACCTTAATATTGTCGAAACACATACATTAGTCCATCCAAAATGACTTTGAGATTGAGAATAAGTAAGCTTACACTTAGTCATGCCAAACGACTTCCTTCATACACATGCTTTAGACAGTCCTCTCGAAGATATTTCTCATTTTTTGAAATATCAATGCTCTCACTATCATTTTGATACCAATACTCAATAAAATATGCCATGCCATCATCTTCATAATTGTCACAAAACTATTGTACTTTATCTTCTTTTGAATATAGGTCTTTCAACCTTGCATATTCCATAGAATCACTTTTGCGTAGCCTCCTCATAGAAGCTTCTGATAAATGAGGTCTTACTTGCAACTATGAATGGTGTGGTGGAATATCATCAACATCATATGTTCGAATCTACGCACATGAATAAAAATTATTAGTATTCCATAAATGAATGAAAAGTAAACTTTAAACATAAATATGAATATGTAAGTTATTTTGAAAAGAGATTGAAATTAGAGTTTTCCAATGCAACATAAGATAAGTGGATAGAAAGTTTTCATTCTCTCTCTAGCTAAAAGGTTCTCTTGGAGGTGTATGCCATTTATAATCACTAATAATTCATCACCAACATGTAATGAAGTAATAGCATTGACAACTATGTATCTTGCTACATCTCTACTCATGTATGGTGATCCATGACTGTTTTCACGCTCCTCAAATGTGCAATTAGACCTTGAACTATTATGTAACCCTCGACTACTATTTATGAAACCTGTTATATTTCCATGCATGCAAGGTCTTCGATCAATATATAATCTTTCATTTTTTAGCATGTGAAATCCCTCTACTAGTAAGGGACGCTGCATTCAAGCATATTTTATAAGTACTCATGCTTTCAACATAACATGCAAGTTGATTCCAATCTCCCCATCCATTTAGGATAACAAAATGACATAAGAGTGACTTCGGAGTCTGGAGACACATAAAAATCTTCTACAATGAAAAGACTAGGACTAGCACTCGTAATAGTGGATGGAGCAATCATATAGCAATTACCCAAAAAGTAGAAAACCTCTCCATCTAAAGGAAGTGGTCCTCTAATCCATCCTTGATATCTTTTTCTATCATATGTTTGTACTAAAGAATGATCACGAGATAAAAATGGATAATCTCCGACCACTTTCGTCTCTAAACGAGGAGGTAGAGGATATCTAGAAACCTCTACTTGTAATTGATGAATAGTAAGTCCGTGATGTGTACGAGGTATATTAGCATTATGAGTATGAGAAGTATTATCATCATCATCATCAAGAAAATATTCTTGTATCTCAACAATAATTTAATTTTGTATATGGTTTTAAAATAAAATTAAAGACATTAAATTATAGAAAGAATACACACCCAAGCATTATCACGTTGACTAGGTGGTGGTGCACACTGAAAACTACCATACTCTGCCTCATTTTCAATACATTCCAATCGTGGTCTTTGATACATGCCATAGCAAAACTTACACCAACATATAATATGTTCTTAATAGTAAAATTCATCATAATTCCTATCGGTGGACAAATGTGATGTCGTTGCATGTGTAGGAGGTGGTAGAGTGCCCTCTGATTGATTAGAATCTGATTATAACATTTAAAAGTTATGTCTTAAAATTAAAAGTTTGATATACTTATAGTATATAGTCCTTGCACGATTAGGAGACGGTGGTGGAGTTCCATCTGATTGATAAGAATCCATAAATAATGGTATTATATGTTAATAATCTGATTATTTACATACATAAACATTCACATATACACATTTACACATACACACATATTAACATCTACACCAATACACATTCTTGTGGGATAAATGCATGTATTTTGTATGAATGTGTGTATATGCATGAAAGTCTATGTGTGTATGTATATATGTGGCTATGTATACGTGTGTTTACATTATATGTATGTATATGTGTATATGTATGCATGAATGTATGTGTATATGTTTGCATGTATATGTGTGTGTGGGTATGTGTACGTGTATGTGTGTGTATGTATGTATCTATGTATATATATATATATATATATATATATATATATATATATATATATATATATATATATATATATATATATATATATATATATATATATATATATACGTGTGTGTGTGTGTGACTATATGTGCATGTATTTTATATGGATGTATGCATGTATGTATGTGTGTGGATATGTGTATGTGTGTGTATGTATGTATGTATGTATGTTTATGTGTACATGTATATATATATATACATATATATATATATATATATCCTCCTAAAGCAAGTGTAGACATTTTACCACAAAGATCATCATGTACCAACTCTAGAGGAGCTTGAGCTCGATTGCGCTGCAAGCAAATTAGCAACCATACCAATGCTTTGCATCTCCTTTGAAACTGCGAATCTGAGATGCCCAAATCATTGGTGCCATAACCAGCTTACATCTTTGTCTTTTGTAGTAGTTAAGGCACTTAACACATACAATTTATCATGTCTTATGCCTTTTCCTACTACATTACCTGATGAATCCATGATTTGTGCACCACTCTTATTGAAGTGAACTTCTAGTCCAAGATCTATTATTCCAGAAACTGACAACAAATTTTGTTTAAGTGTAGGTACATAGAGAATGTCAGATATATTTTTCTCAACATCTAGAGAAGTGATAAAAGAGGTGGTTCGAATTCCTTTAGCTAGACACTTGGAGTCATTTTCCACCACTTCCAATAGAGGGTGTGGGGAACTACACCAATCCTTTTGCTGATCATATGGCGAGAAGCTCCACTATCTAAAATCCATGGTTCATCAACACAAGATTGCATGGAATGAGCATACCTCTACAATAGATACCGATAGTTCCAGCTCCGTGTTGTTTGCAGACTCTTTGTTTTTCCAAGGGGATTTTGTAGTGCCATTTTGTTCATCACCTTGCTTCTTACTACAATCCTTGATGGCATTAGCTTTCTTTTCACAATAGAAGCGAGTTCCTTTGAACTTTTTCTTCTTTGGCTTCTTCTTTGATCCATTAACAAAGCCATTTCCTTTTGGATGGGATAAGAATGCAATATCAATTGTACCTTGCCGATTCTTCAACCACCTCTCCTCTTCTAAGAGCATAGCACAAAACTCTACAAATGTAAGTGGATTTGTTCTCACCTAAGTGTAAAGAATATGCATGTGTGTGTATGCATGTTTTTGTGTGTATATCTGTGCATATGTGCATCTATGCATACTTTTATGCATGTGTGTATGTATGAATGTGTGTCTATGCATGTGTGTCTGTATGTGATGTGTATGCATGTATGTGTATATTTGTCGGTATTTGTGTGCATGTATGTCTATGTATGTATATGTCTATGTGTGTTCATGTGTGTATGCATGCATGTATGTGTGCATGTATATGTATATATGCATGTGATGTGTATGTGTGTGATGCATATGTATGTATGTGTATCTGTGCTTTTGTGTATGTGTATTTGTGTGTATGTATTTATGCATGCATGTATGCATGTGTGTGTATGTGTATGTGCATGTGTATGGGTATGTATCTATGTGTGTGTCTATGTTTATGTATGTATGTGAATGTCTGTGTAATACATGCATGTGTGTATGTGTACATATGCATGTGCTAGAAATGTGCATGTATGTATGTATAGGCATGTGTGTATATCCATGTGTGTGTGATGCCTATGTATGTATGTGTATGTGTATGGGATATATGCATGTGTGTAATATGCACGTGCATGTATGCATGTTTGTGTATGTATATATGTGCATATGTTTGTGTATGCATGTCTGTATGTATACATGTGCATCTATGCGTATGTATGTATGTGAATGTGTGTGTGATATATGGTTGCATGTATGCATGTGTGAGATGTGTATGTATGTGCATGTGTGTGATGTATACATATGTGTTTATACATGTGTGTATGTATGTGTGCATGTGTGTGAGATTTGTGTGCATGTTCATGCATGTTTGCATGAACAGATTTATGTATGTATGTGTATATGCATGTGTGTATGTATGAATGCCTCTGTTTATGCATTTGTGCATGTATGCATATCTTTATGTATTCATGTGAATGATTGAGCATATAAAAGATCCAAGTACGGTTTTCAGTGAACATATGAAGGTAAAGGTGGAGGTCGAGGAATTAATCAAGGACGAGGTAGAGGAAGGCAAGGGAAATGATCAAATGGAGATCTTGATCAACACCAAGGAAGAAATTATCTTCATCAAGCAGAAGAGGAAACTTTGGATGAACAGGAGGAAGGTACAACTAGAAGAGAGAATCTAACAACTTAGAATCTTGCTTCATATGTGGCAATTATGACCACTATTTAAGGGATTGCTATCAAAGGAAGTAGACAAATTCATCATACAAAGGAAAGGTAATTATGCATCCACTTCAAATGAGAATGATAGTATGCTAGCTATGATGTATATGAGTGACTACAAGACAGAAGGATCAAGCATGTGGTACATTGATAGTGGATGTAGCAATCACATGGGCTTCAAGAAGGATTTCTTTTCAAATATTGAGGTTCCATCTACAAACAAAGGGCATGTGGAGATAGGTGATGATACCCCCGATTGTATCACACACATATGTGATGTTATGTTACATGGCACTCATCAAGCTAAGTGCTTGAATGATTTTTTTCATGTCCCCACAACCACAAAGAATCTTATTTCTATGGGTGAAATGGATCCAATAGGATTATAGGTCAAATTCAACTAGATGCGATGCTTTGTGAAAAACCCTAAAGAAGGGTATAAATTGATTTGAAGCCAAACTCAACCACACTACTTACTCCACATATGCAAGGAGAAAGGTAGCATAATTGGACCTACAACAGAAAAGGTATGAACATATCAAAACTCTGAGATTGAAGGATATGGGAAGGAAAATGTTACTCCTAGGGTTACCAAATTTTTATAATCAAAATCTTGTCAATTGGGTAATTAGACAAGGTTACATATCAAGAAAGAGCAGTTATGTGAGCTATCATCCACTTGAACTAGTCTGGGAAACTGCTTGGGGACCAACAGAGAACTCAATTGGAGGTAATAGGTACTTTTTAACTCTTATTGATCATAACTCATATATCTTCTATTATGTTACAAAGTTCAAAGCTATGGTAGAGAAGAAATGTGATAGGTATATTAAGTCTTGAAGGTCATATGAAGAGGGAGAATAATTCTCCCATGAGTTCTATGATTTGTTGGAGCCAAATGGCAACAAGACTCAAATCATATGCAAGTACACACAACAAGAAAATGGTGTAGTAGAAAGGAAGAATATGTACATTGCAGAATGTGCTATGGCTACGATTAAGGAAATGGGAATGCCTAAATGCTATTAGGAGGTTGCAACCACCACTATAGTATACATTATGAATATTGGATGTATATGCTATGTGTTGATACCAAGTGAATTAAGGAAAACTTTTAGATGATATATCAAAGAGGTGTGTTTTTATATGAGATGTATGTGAAAAAATGGATATAGATTCTTTAAACCCATAACAAAGGAACTAAAGGTATTGAGGGATGTCATATTTGATGAAGTTTTACCTTGGTATCCTTCAAATGTATCTATGCACACAAATGAACTTGATGATTGATTACTTCTAAATGGAAAGCATAGTACTTAGTGGACCAACGGATCTAATTAATCACTCACCATTGAATGGAGGAAATCCTAGATCAAGACAACTTATTCATGCAAGGAGCAAGGGAAAAGCTAAATTGATAGACATAGAAGAAGATGAACACTTCTGTATTGAGCTCAATCCAGAACATCATGCAAACAAGGAGGAGAGCTCAAAGGTCAAAACTAAATATCAAAATCAATGGAATCCTAAGATAAGAAGTTTGGATAGGGTAGGTGTGCAATTGAAAGACTTACCTTTGATTCATTCATGGCTAGAAATTATGCGTATATCACTAAAATTGGTCAAGAACCCACATGCTTTGAAGAAGCCTATACATGTAGGGAGTGGAAAGAGGCTATGCACCAAGAGAGCAATGGTTTGGAAGATAATCATACTTTGAAACTAATTCCAAGAAAGGAGGATATGAAGGTCACTCCAAACAAAATGGTATATACGGTAAAGAAGCATTCAGATGGTAGCATTGCTAGGTATAAAAGTAGGCTTGTAGGTTCTCGCTTTTCTCAAACATTTGGAATAGATTATGAAGAAACATTTATATATGACCAATATGGCTACAATAAGAATAATCATTGCAATTGCACCAAAGAAGCATTGGAGGATGTATCAACTTGATGTGAAGAATTCTTTTCTGAATGAAGATTTAGAGGAGGTTGCATACATAGAGCAGCCATTAGGGTTTGAACATAAAATAAAAAATTATTATTTTTGCAAGTTAAAGAAGACACTATATGGTCTGAAGCAAGCCCCAAGGACATAGAATCGGAGGCTTGTAGACTACTTGATTAGTTTTAGTACAATCAAAGCAAAGATGATCCATCATTGTTCTACAAAACAGAATGTGAAGCATCTATCTAGTTATGTGTGTATGTAGATGACTTGATTACTACAAGTGATCATGAAGAAGGCAAGAAGGACATTAGAGATGGGCTTATGAAGGATTTCAAGATCTTAGATACTTCTTAGGTATTGAAGTCATACACAATGATAGTGATAGATAGGTTATGTAGACAAAGTACATCTTAGATGTATGGAACAAGTATGGACTTACAAGGTGCTTGGCGAACCCAATGGAGGTAAACATGAAGTTTATTTCAATGGAAGGTAATCAAGTTTAGGATGCATTTTTAAACAGATCAATTATGGGTCTTTGAATTATGCCACTATCATAAGACTAAATCTAGCATATAAAGCTCATGTGTTATCTCAATTGATGCACACACCTAGGGTTCCCATTTAGTTATAGCAAAAAGAGCACTCTGGTATATTAAGAATACGTTGAATAAAGGTATTTTCTATCCTTTTGAACATGATTAGTAGGTGAAATCATCTTCATATGCTGATTGGGTTGGATCAAGTGGATAGGAGAAGTAGAAGTGGATATGCAGTGATGCTTGGCAATAAGGATTTCTCATGGATGGCAAAGAAGCAGCCTATAGATGCCCTATCTTATGAAGATGCTAAATAAAAAGATCTAGCACAAGTAACATGTGAGCTTATATTTCTCGAGAAGCTAAAAAATAAAATTGAGTTCCAACATTTTTTCACACTCAAAATTGACAATATGGCCTTCATTATGAAGGGTATCCCACTCAAAATTCTTGCTCCTACTATGAGAACCAATGCCTCAAGACAGACTATTTATTGCCTCCACTAGGCATGCACAGAGACCACTTTTCTCTTGGGAGCTTGTTAAACAAAGGGTCTACTAGGTTATTAAAATAAGGAGCCCTTTCCCTAAATTTTAGGCTTTATCACACCTAAGTGTGATAGGTTATAATTGACTATTATGAGGCAAATTTAAAATTTGAAAATGAATAAATTTTTCATGCTTGGATTCTTGCTTCAAAATGTTCCAAGTGTCATCCATACAAAAGGTCGATAAGCTTCTAAGGTTGGATCTTCGATTTCAACACTCTCCCTTAAGCTTCAACCTCCAAGTGTTCAACCTAGCTCCATCAATCTATTGCCTCCTTTGAACTTTGTAAACTTGATTGAGTCAAATGAACATGTCAGCATAGTGATCCTTGGTACTTATATATTGGACTTTTACCTCCTTAGCTAGCACTTTCTCCTTGGTGTAGTGATCATGTACCTCTATGTGCATGCTCCTAGAATATGAAGATAGGGTTTCCAAATAGGTACACATTACTCATGACCATAGGGCTTCTTTGTTTGTTTGTATTTGCATAAAAAATTAAAAATGTGGGGAAGTGCATGAAGCTACATGTGTGCCTTATAGGTTTACATATGTGTGAAAGTGTGTGCGTAAGCATGCTTTTGTAGGCAAATGCATTGATTATAAATGTGTGTACCATGCTAATGCTGCATGAGAATAATCTCTATATGAGCGAGCATTGAAGTTGTCATTTAGGTATGTGTTTGCAATTGGAATGCACGTGTAAATATATGCATGTGAATACATAAGCAAGATTGTGTGTGTTAGTGTATATATATGTATGTATATATTTGCTTTTTATGTGTGTTTGTAATGTTTATGTGTGCAAATGTGGAATTCTATGCATATGTCTCATTTTATATAGGCAATTGTGTATTAGTTCCTCTTGGATTTGTTTGTGATTGCCCTACCACAGGAAACCTCTTATCCTTTGCTCTTGGAAAGGCCTTGGTTGAGGCAAGCCAAAACACTGTAGTATTGGGGGAGGAGATAGATGTGGATTTCCTCGAAGACTAATAATCACTTATAGATACATTTAGAGGAGGGATGCGACACTGCGAAGAAAATTGGATATGCAGATAGTCAGGTAATGCCTTATGTGCCCCAAGAAGAAGATAATATGTTAAATTGGATGATGTGTGGTGGAGAGTTTGCATTGTTGCAACTAGTAAAGTAAATGAAGAGCTTGAAGAAGAAGCATGGGGAGGCCAAAAAGAGACAAAAATTGAAAATTGTCATGTGCATGATAATGAAGAAGATGAAGTAAGTCATTCTAGGAAACAAGAAGCAGTAGTCAAAACAGAGCCTCTCATGACCAAATTTGGACATTTTTCAAAAAATGCTCCTTGCAGGAAATAGTTACTAGAAAGTGGCAAACTCTCAAAGGAGCCTTCCCTAGGCCCAAATGAGCTCATTCACTCTTTGGAATTGACTACACCTCTACAGAAAGTTGGATCTTTATAGGCATCTCCAATGAGGCAAAGAGCACCAAGAGGACCATTTGAGATCTCTAGTCAACTTTTACCAAAGAGGATTAGTACACTCCTTACTCCAGGTGAACAAACAAAATTCAATAATTATTTGGATGTTGTTTTAAGGTATGAAGATCATGTCTAGGCACCTCAGGCTACATCCTATGATTCAGTTGTTCCTATGGAGGTTCTCTTTCCAGAAATCTTGTCACAATGGACCATGGAGGGAATCCTTGAGATAAGTACTCTTCCTCCCTCTTTTAGTGACTATGAATCATTGTTGCAAGATGTGCACTTAGAAGAGCGGCATAAGTATCACATAACCAGCCCACATAGTAATGGGATTATGGTTTGAAGAAGATACATTCAAAGTGTAAGATCTGTTCCTCATTATAATGAATATAGGAAAAGAAAAAAAACTTAGAAGGAACCACACTCAAGCTGCACAATGTCATTGAAGGACAAGGCATCATTGGCTAGGTATTCCTTCTAATCTAAGGAAGAAAGAAAATATAGAGGTAGAACCATCCAAGAAAATGGACACTATGGCTAAAAATAGAATCATGAAAGACATACATTACAACTTTAAAGAGATTTGATCAAATGAGGAGAGTCATAAAAAGGAGTTATGCCAACACTGAAGGGCCAAGGAAGAGATCAAAGAGATGATTCATGGATTTCTACAAGTGGAAGATTTCGAAGAGGAAAAGAAGCCCCTAATAACACTAGGATGGAGTTTAATTATCCATGATGGAAGCAATTCACTCAATCTACATATATGTCTTTCTATTTAGTCTACTGGGCACTTTGTTTCATTTGAATAATAAAATAATCGCGGAATTGCACTAAGATGGTGCAAAAACGTGCTTGATGTGGTGTCATTAGTGTTTTATAAAGGTAGTTCCCATTTGAATTCTAAACTAGTGGTTTCTAGCCAATGTAGAGGAATTGCATCGATATGGTGCAAAATTTTGATGTGGGGGACTATAGTTCAGCAGAAGACCCCCTCCTCTTCCCCTTTTTGCTCTATTGAAAGACATAGGTTTCTCTTAGGTGATAGATAACTTTTTATTAGCCCCATGCCCATTTGGAATATACAATCATAGGGTTGTCCTTGGATCTTTCACTTGAAGTTTGGAATCTCTATAGGTACTAAATGGGTGGTGATTATTGTTTTTGACGTGAAGGAAATGTGAGAGAGAATGGCACTTTGTACATACCATTGGGTCTTATATATGTAAGCACATTATCATGAAGATTGAAGGACAATAGTAGGCAATCCTTAGGCTTGGATCTGGATAGCTTCACAAATTTGCCATGATCTTTTAAAGATCATTTTGTATCTAAATGTATATTCTTTTAGGGGCGAATTTTCCTTAGGATGCATATTTGTCTCCACAGGTCTCAACTCAAACTTGCTTGAAAGGTTCACATTCATAATTAGATTTTGAAGTGTGCAGGGCATTTTTGGCCTCAGGACTAGATTTCTGATACCCCTCTAGAATTAGCCCACTCTTCTTCCACTTTTGTCAGTCATGAGTCGTGCACGTTCTGGTCAATATTTGAATTCAAGATCAAAAAATAAATAGGAATCATCGATTTAAGATGAAAGATAAAGGTTAGCATCCAGAAGATGCCCAAGTCCATAGGAATTAGATATCCTTATGATCAGAAGTTGAAGGCCTAGAAATAAAAGAAAAGTAGTCAATAAGGAAGATTATGATTGGCATTGATTGCTTCTTTGCTTGTTTGTATGTGTGTGAAAAACTAAGAAAAAAATTGCACGAAAGTGCATGAAGCTATATGTGTTCTTTCTAGGTTTACATATGTTTGAAAGTGTGTGCAAAAATACGCTTTTGTAGGAAAATGCATTGATTAAAAATGTGTGTGCAATGCTAATGTGACATGAGAATGATTTTCATATGTGCGAGCATTGAAGTTCTCCTTTGGGTATGTATTTGCAATTCGGAATGCACATGTAAATATATGCATGTGAATACATAAGGAAGTGTGTGTATGTGGTAGTGTGAATATGTATGTATATAGTTTTTTGTGTATGTGTGTTTTAAATGGTTATATGTGAAAATGTGGAATTATATGTATATGTTTCGTTTTATATAGGTGCGGTTGTATTCATATATATATTATATACATAGTATATATTAAACAAAAAAGACACGTGGTATACGTGGTGGACACACATAGAAAGAGCAGGACACTTCTATTTTCCGGCCTTAGTTGTTTTTGGCAGGCTAATGAGGGAAAATTTGGCACATTCAAACGGAGCAAGATTTTGGTTTTTGGGAAAACAATTTGCTAGAGTAGCTCTAGCTCATGATCAAACATTTTTCTCTGACATAATTCTGTTACACTTATGTGTTCCTCAAGTCGCTTTGATGTGAACATTTTCCTTAATATGGGGCACTTCTTACTCTAGTGCTAGCTAGAGGTTTTTTCCCCATGTTACCACATACATGATTCAGTCATAAGTGGTGGTACTTTGTACTTAGGGATATTATTTAGCTCTTACTTTAGTTTAGTTCATCGTCAATAGAGAGAGCTATTCCAACCATCCATCTTCTCCATGTGTCTTGCTGCATTTGAGCTCCTTGTGTATGCTTATTGTGTGTCTCTCGCACTTGTATACACACCCAACAGTGGTATCAAAGCACGTTCAACTCCTTCTCAAGTTTTGGTTTTTTGCATCGTTGTGCATGTGCACTTTTAACAGTGCACATGGACTTCGGAGCATAGAATAGTGAATTTCAGCAGCCAAGAAACATTTCCTGTAGTTGCACTAGAGTTTTAACCCCATTTTGAAGCCATTCATGCAATCAAAACTGCAATCAAAGTGCCGGTTTTTGAGCTGAAATTTTAGCATTCATTTTAGCTTTCGTCGAAGTGAAGATTTTGTCGCATTCTTGTTCTTTGATGAAAGCTTGATGGGACCAACTATCTAATGTGGTCTTACATGATGAAGCATGTTCTTGCTGCAAAACAACTTTGGAACATAGTGGCAGATGTAGATCAAAGAACCACAGGTTCGGTATGGAAAAGATCCTCAAGCTCATGCATTGATTGCACTTTCTATGAAGCATCATATAGTTCCACACATTTGGTCATATTCTACATCAAGATAGGCCTGCGACACTCTTGCTTCTTTGTATGTCGTGCATAATGAAGTGCGTGTTGCATACTTGAGGAAGAAAGTTGAGGATGTATGTATGGCTGAAAATAAGTTTGTGCATGTGTATGTGACAAGCATCAAAGATTTGAAAGAGTGATTGGCAAACATAGATGAGATTATTTTAGATGCATCACTCATTTCTACATTATTGAAAGGATTACCAGAATCTTTTCAAAGTTTTGCTACTACACTTCGTTTGGTTGCAAAAGGGAAACCCAATATGTATGCATTTGATGAGGTTGTGTCTCTTCTCTTGCAAGAAGAGCAATCTAGAGTGAATAGGAGTGGTTTGATTGAGGGAACACAACCACTTGCTATCTCACAAAAGGGGAAAAGCAAGTATGGTTCAACTTTGGGTTTATCAAAACCAAAGCCCCAAGCTTCCTCTTCCATTCATTCCTCTAATGATGCTGATTTGCAAAAGAAGAAGAGATGCAAAAATTGCTGAAAGGCTATTCATACTATTGACGAGTGTAGAAAGCTTTCTAAGTGTAATGAAAAGAAGAAGGAATCGGGAATTTCTATTGTGGAAACTTCAAAAAAATGCAAAGATTGATGAAGCTAACATGGCTCAAGATTTTTGGGCATGTGTTGTTACATTTCATTATGATACATCTTTGCATTCTAAATGTATGGTTGTGAGTGAGACTGATCTAGATTGGTTCTTTGATAGTGGTGCTTCAAAGCACATAGCATCATGAAAAAGTTTTTTTGCGTCTTTGAAAGATGCATCGAAAGGAGGACATGTGGTGTGTGCAAACAATGCCTCTTATCCTATCATTAGAGTAGGAGAAATTGAGCTTACGACTGCAAATGGAGGTGTGATTCTCTTGAAAAATGCATTGTATGTACCGGGTATTAAGAAGAAATTAATTTCAGTTTCGTTGATTGCCAAAGTTGGACTTCATGTACACTTTGTTGATGATAAGTTTTTTGGGCATGTGTTGTTACATTTCATTATGATACATCTTTGCGTTCTAAATGTATGGTTGTGAGTGAGACTGATCTACATTGGTTCTTTGATAGTGGTGCTTCAAAGCACATAGCATCATGCAAAAGTTTTTTTGCATCTTTGAAAGATGCATCGAAAGGAGGACATGTAGTGTGTGCAAACAATGCCTCTTATCCTATCATTAGAGTAGGAGAAATTGAGCTTACGACTGCAAATGGAGGTGTGATTCTCTTGAAAACTGCATTGTATGTACCGGGTATTAAGAAGAAATTAATTTCAGTCTCGTTGATTGCCAAAGTTGGACTTCATGTACACTTTGTTGATGATAAGTTTATGGTTGATGAGTTCAGTAATGGAGATATTATTGTGATGTACGGTACATTATGTAATGGTTTGTATCGCATGGATACATACAAGATGACTACCTCTAATGCCTTAGTTGCTCGTACTTCTTGCATTTCTAAAATGGAGCTTTGGCATGCTCGTTTCGATCACTTAGACTTCAATAGTTTGCTTTACTTTCAAAAAAAGGACATGGTTATTGGTTTCCCAACACTTGAGTCCATTGATAGTCATACAAACACTAGATAGTCATACACACACTAGAAGGAAATTGCAGCTTGTTCATAGTGATGTATGTGGTCCCATCAAGACTCCATCTTTTGGGAAGCATGTATATTTTTTTTACCTTCATTGATGATGCTACTTGCCATACATGGGTGTATCCTATGAAAGCAAAGAACTAGGTATTTCCTTGCTTCAAAACATTTTTAGCTATCGTTGAAATTGTTTTCTTCACAAAAGCTTTCAACTCTAGACAGATCGTGGTCGTGAATACATGTCAACTGAGTTTAATGCTTTTCTTTCTAAAAGGGGTATTTCACACCAATGTATGATGCAATATACACCTCAGCAAAATGGTGTTGTTGAGCGTAAAAATAGAACTCTACTTGAAATGGCACGATGTATGGTTAAAGGTAAGCAACTTCGTGATACGTTTTGGATGGAAGCAGTCATGTGTGCAAACTATGTGTTGAATCACTACCCTACAAAATCATTGAGAGTCATCACTCCTTATGAGGCTTCAAATGGACATAAGCCCATGGTTAGTCATATGCACATATTTGGTTGTTTGGCATATGCGCTTGTGCCATCACAACAACGTCACAAACTTGATGACAAGACAAAGAAATGTATATGTTTTGGTTATAGTTCTGAAAGTAAGAGATATCATTTTTATAATCCATTGAAGAACACAATTATTGTGAGTCGAGATGCGTTATTTGCTGAAAATTCAGTTTTCCCTCTACTTGAATGCAAAAAACAGCCAAAATTTTTCTCACAAGATGTGTTTGATCACTCATGCCTTTGTTCCAAAATGGTCACTTGACTATGGTCATGTAGACTTTCCAAATGAGGCTCAAAGGGCGGAGAAATTCCTTCCCAATAGGGCTGAAAAAGTAGAGAATTTCTAGCCAAACATGGCTGAAAATGTTCATCCAAAAATAGTCAAAACTACTAGAAATTTCCAACCCCATATGGCTGAACATTTGCATTCAAATATGGCTGAGGATGAACATGAAATTCAGCCATGCATGATGTATATGTTGATGATGGTATTACATAATCAACACATGTCTATTAAGAGTGCACAAACTATGCCAAAGTGGTTGAAACAAAACTTTACAAGATCAAGCTCTCACCATGCATCAACTAAGTTTGTGGATTATTCTGTTATTGAAACAACATGCACTGAAGAGCCCCTTTCTTTTGAAGATGCATGTAACGATCCACAATGGATGAGTGCTATGCAATCAAAAATGGATTCCGTACATAGGAATGGTACTCGGGAGTTATGTGAATTACCAAAAGAAAAAAAATCCCATTGGTACAAAGTGTGATTACAAGAGTAAGAGAAATTCTAATGCTAGCATTGATCACTACAAAGCTAGATTGGTTGCCAAAGCATATGCACAACAATATGGCATTGATGATGAGGAAACATTTTCACCTACTTCATGCATAACTACTATTCGTACCGTGGTTGCATTGGCTGCCCATTGAGGTTGGAAAGTGCATCAGTTGGACATAAAAAAAGCCTTCTTGAATGGTGATTTGCAAGAAGAGGTCTATGTGAAGCAACCCCCTGGATTTTCCATGAAAGGGCAAAAGCATATGGTCTCTCACTTGCATAAAGCCTTTTATGGTCTCAAGCAAGCTCCACATGCATGGTATGAAAAAATACATAAGCATTTGGTTGCTCTTGGCTTCACATGTAGTTCAATTGAAATCACACTCTATGTACACAAAGACGGGGTTGGTATTACACTGCTTGTTCTCTGTGTCAGTGACATACTCTTGACTTAGTCATCTGATGCAAAACTTGACATTCTTATGGTTGATTTGCATCATACTTTTGATGTCACTTTTCTTGGTCTTTTGAGCTACTACCTTGGTATCTAGTTTGTATCCGTTGAGGGTGGAATTGTTATGCATCAAGCAAAGTATGTCAAAAGAATACTTCACTGTTTTGACTTTGATGATTGCAAGCCTTTTTCCACATATGTTGACATAGGATTTAGATTCTCCGTTGAGGATTCTAGTGATGTCTTATATATACATGCAATATAAGTTATACAATATGCAGTTTCCCAATTGAGTCGATTCATGCATAGCCCTAGCACTAAGGATTGGCAAGCGGTGAAACGTGTGTTTAGATATATCAGAGGCACTTTGAGCTTAGGTCTCTTTTATGGCAGAGATATTTTGCCATGCTTGCATACTTTTACATATAGTGATTGGGCTAGTTGTTATGATACTCACATGTCCAATAGTGTTAATTGATTTTTCCTTCGAGACTCATGCATATCTTGGTTGAGTAAGAATCAGCCTATAGAGGTGACATCAAGTTGTGAAGCTCAGTACAGGTAGTTTTCACAGCTACAATGGAGTGTATATGGCTAAGATGCCTATTGATGGATCTTTGCATGGAGATTGTTGTTGTTACACATATTCTCACTGATAGTCAGAATGCATTGGCTATTGCACGAAACATAGTGTTTCATGCACAGAAAAAATATTTTGAGGTGCATTATCACTATGTGAGAGAGCGCCTTCATGCAAGAGATATTGATTTGATATATGTGCCTACAGAAGATAATGTGGTAGACATATTCACCAAAGCTCTTCCATGGGAAAAGTTTGAAGCTTTTTGCAAAGCTTTAGGCTTATTACCTTGTGGGGGATGATTTGTCACTCCATGTATGTGTTCACATAATTCGCAACAATGGGGTTTGTTATGCTTATGTGTTCCTCGAGTAGCTTTGATGTCAACCTTTTCCCTATACATTGACACTTTTTACTCTAGTGATCACTAGAGGTTTTTTCCCATGTTAGGACATGGACGATTCACTCCATGTATGTGTTCACATAATTCGCAACAATGGGGTTTGTTATGCTTATGTGTTCCTCAAGTAGCTTTGATGTCAACCTTTTCCCTATACATGGACACTTTTTACTCTAGTGATCACTAGAGGTTTTTTCCCATCTTAGGTACTTTGTACTTAGGGATATTATTCAGCTCTTACTTAAGTTTAGTTCATTTTCAATAGAGAGAGCTATTCCATCCATTCGTCTTCTCCATGTGTCTTGTTGCATTTGTGCCCCTTCTGTGTGCTTTTTCATGTGTACCTCGCACTTCTACACATACCCAATAAATTCGATTACAATGTCAGAAGAAAGAGAGATGAAATAGTAGATCATAATAGTAGATTAGAAGCTCATTGCGAAGTCAATTGGATGGTAGGAATGGATGCAGAAGGTGTTCATCGGTTAGCTGAAGGAGGCATGGGCTAACACGGAGAGAGTTTCTAGCAATTTATGGATATAATAGACGAGAGTACCAGGAAAGATGATGTTCCATGTGTAGAATCAGCATTATATACTCCACGATTGTGGTATAACAGGGGGGAAAAGCAGCACCAGCATGCCCATGAAAGTGAGGGCAGACCTCCAAGAATGATGGTAGAGCCACAACAATCTACTGTATCAATCAAGGCCTCTTCCTAAGGAGACTCGTTGTGGCAATTCACCTACTATTCTGAGTGTTAGTGGTCGACCATGTAGACATACTACCATTCAAAAATAGTAGGTTTAGGAGCTTTATGCTGCTTATAATTTGAGGATGAATTGAAGAGGACCTCTTTAATGTCAAGGAAACTAGTAACACGAGCAGTCTGTTCATCAGATTCTCTTGTTGATTACCATGGCTTCTTAACCAGCATACATGTTTGTTGTGTCTTGATGCAAAACAAACATTAATTTTCTTCTGTAGGGTTTGAAATGTCATTTGAGAAGGATGGAGTTGTTAGATATACTTGCGGAGGCAAGAAACTTATCCTTGGGAAATGAGGAGGTAAAGATGGACCTGTGCATGGTGCACAATGGTCTCCAATGGGCACTTCTTAAAAAGAAGCTACCGACAACACATCCAATCACAATGCAACTAACCCTACTGAAGATCCATGCAACAAAGAATTATTGAAGATTAATATTGGAGAGAGAAGTGGTAATGTGTGTTGGAAGGAAGGCAACGAGACTTTCAAGGAGACATAGTGCAGAATGACAAAGCAGTAGATGAATTGAGGATATACATTCATGCATATAGGGAATGGGAAGGTTCTATCAAAGATTTTCGTGAAGAATTTTCCATTCCTCATGTTGGGATAATATTGATAAAGAAACTCATGATAAATTGATTAGCGAATGAATCAAAGAGATTATGTGTTAGAATCAATGTCAGCACAACGAGCCTACAACTTGAGGGAATGCCTCCAATCGACTAGACATCACAAGCTATGGAAGTATAGTGTTTCTCTTCTGATTTAGGAGGGAAGAATTCCATGCTTTAGTGTTATTGTCGATGGTGCACCAAGTTGATATGAAGAAATGTAATACAAGAAAAGTAATTAAAGAGTAGAAGAAGTTTTGATGCGAAATTGTGAGACATATGTGTGAGTATGAAGTTTCATTGATGAGCAGCACAATAGAGATTATGGAAAAGCCATATTTAAATGTTGAACATTGATTAATGTGCATTCAAGTCAACATAGATAGTGGATAGATATATAGAGAAGCAATTCCAAAGATTTGTGAGCAGATGGATGGCATCAATTTTGAGTCACGTAGAAACTTTAAATGGAAGTGGCACACGCAAAAGAAAACAAAGAAACAAAATCCATTACCATTAAGTGTCTTGGAGTCGGAAGCGAGATGGTCACGGCTATTTTAAAATAGCACAATGAAAGCACAATTCTAGAGTCATCAATTCTGACTTTAACAGATAGTGTGCAACTTTGGATCTCTAAAGTTCTGAGTATCAACCTCTGAAGTTTGTTCTAAAGCATACAAGTATAAGTGAAGTATGGATGAACCGGTTATGTGCATTGATTTTTTCTTATAATTAATGTGCACTATCTTTAGACTTTTTCTACATGTAAGATACATGCTCTATGCTTACATGTGGAGAGTCGGACAACTAAAGAAGCAGAACAGCTCGCGTAAGGCGAAATAAATAATAAGTCAATATAGAAGCCTAGGCGTCCATACCAAATACGAGAAAAGAAGAACAGAAAACTGATAACTTGTGTCATGTATTAATCGATCAAATAGAATGCTATTACATTGTCATACCAGGAAAGCCAACGCCTTTAGTTTGTATACTGAAAGCGATGGATATTAATAAGATTAACCGCTTGATAAAGGTTGTTGTCTGGTCTACACATAGTTCGCTTCTTGATTTAATTCACAATTTCTTTCTTTTTCAGCCGGCATTAAGGTACCTACTAACAAGCTGCAAACAGAAAATGAGGAACTTTCACGTGGGCGTTGTTGAAAAAGCATAGCAGCATATGATTTATCGCAAACAACAGTATTACGTTGGAATAAAGCAGTGGGCGGGCTATGCTGTGTGATCGTATTCTAAGAAAGAAATATGGTTAGTTTCATTTCTCATATTCCTTAGTGCATGGAATTTAAAAGCACGTGAACATCGTTGGAGCTTTCTCAACAATGCATCGCGATGCACTAGTCCGCATTTATATTTTAGATAGTTATCAAGCGCATTAGTACGTTTCAGCCCCGCTTTTCGGTGTTCATGTATTGAAGTGCGTAATATAGTATGACCCAACATGCAAATAACCAATAGTGTATATTATAAGCTCATACCTCAATAGATATTTAAAATCATGTCACGCACGGTAGTCTGCTAATCCATATATTCCAAGACAAAACGCAGGGTCTGCCGCCCATTTGGTGAACAAAATCACATCTTCGCATAGGTTGCTTTTATAAGATTTATCCTCAAACATTGCATAACTCAGTTTTACAATCGCCTGATACATCGGCCTTCGGGATGACACATTAAAACTTTTCGATATCTAGGAATAACAAAAGACTGCAGGTAAAGTCTTTGCTTATACTTATGGAGTTGACTATGAATAGAAAGCTAGCTCTGTTGCAAATATGAATACCATCAGAACAATCATTACAATTACAACTACAAAGCATCGGAAGATGTATCAACTAATTGTGAATAATGCTTTTCTAAATGGAGATCTAGAGAAGGTGGTATGCATGGATCAACCATTAGGGTTTGAAGATCAAATCAGACGTGATTATGTTTGTTGCTTAAAGAAGGAACTATATAGTCTCAAAGATGCATCAAGGGCATGGATTCAAAGGCTGTTAGAGTATAAGATAAACTATGGATTAAAAAAAAAAAGATGTTTCATCATTACTCTATAGAAAAGAAGGTGAAGCATCTGCTTACTTGCATGTATATGTGGATGAGCTGATTTTTAAAGGTGATCATAAATAAGGAATCAAAGACATCAAAGAGAGACATAGGAAGAAGTCCAAGATTTCACACCTTGCAAATTAACGATAGTTCCTAGTTATTGAAGTCATACAAAACGATAATGGTATTGGGATCATGAAAAAGAATACATGTTGGATGCGTTGAAGAAGTATGGACTTATAGGTTGCAAACCATGAACTATGGACTGATAGGTTGCAGACAATGGAGTATTCTAATGGAAGTCAATATGAAATTTACTTCGATAGAAGGTGATGAAGTTTAGGATGCATGTTATGAAGGTCTATAGTAGGCTCTTTGTATAATTCCAATATGACAAGCCCTATCTTACCATATATAGGTGGTGTGGTATCTAAATTCATGTAGACACTTATGGTTTTGCATATACTTTTAGCTAAGAGAGTAAGATGTCTCAAATGTACTTTAAATAAATAACTTTTCTATTGTTTTAAAGATGATTTGCAAGTGCAAGCATATTCAAATGTTGGTTGGGCTACATCCAAAGAAGATAGGAGTATAAGTGGATATCTAGTGTTGCTAGGGATGAAGGTTATTTTATGGATGGCAAATAGACAACCTACAATTGTCCTATATTCAACAAACTTTTACTATAGGACACTAGAAAATGTTACGTGTCAGCTCATGTGACTGAAGAAGATTATTGTTGATTAAAACTTCCAGGTAAGTTTGCTTCCAATCATGTGTGACAACATGCACAGTGTCTAACTATCGAGCAATCCTATGTTCCATTCTAGGAATAAACATATGGAGGTACATAATCACTACATTAGAGAGAACACACTTGATAAGGTGATACACGTTGAAAAAAATAAGTACCTAAGATCATTCTACTGACATGTTCACCAAAGCATTAGACTCAAACTAAGCTAATAAATTTCAAAACAGACATTGGAATGATGGTGCAAGAGAATGAAGATTACAACCACCGCGTCCTAGGGATATGACTCTCCTCCCAACCATATGTTTCTATGTATGGCTTGTCAAATGAACAAGGACCACAAATGTAACTAGAGTCCACAAGTGCATGTGCAACCTCCTGCACTCTCTTAGTACCTTTCACAAGATTCCACTAGCGATAGGTGTACCTGCCCCTCTAGTTAAGTCTCACTAGGCTCAAGTGAACTCATGTTAAATTGAGTTAGAAGGCTCTAAGATCTTTGGGCAAAACTCTCTGACCATGATCCCCATTTTGGTTGAACCCAAGAACTCTTCCTTACACCCTTACGACTTAAGCACTAGGCTAAGTGGATAACTTATTTCCAAGAGCACATGAACTTCTATGTAAGTCTAGTCTCCATATCGTTGGCCATACACATGGGTGACCAAAGGATGTTCAATTTCAAATTTAGACCCTAAGATCATAGACATACCTTATTACATTATTCTCCCCTTAGAGAAGATTTTCTTCCTAAAAAATAAAGTAGCTATAGGCAATCCTCGAACCTCATGCTCTAAAGCTAGAAGAACATGTCTCATCTTTGTGGTGGGATCCCTGTCCAAATGATTCAAATCTCCATCTAGATTTGCATTGTGATAAAACAATCAAATTAAAATTAGTGAATGAATAATCAGGGTGTATCTCAGGACGTCCCACACCAATTCACTAATTTACTAGTTGCGATCTAGGGAAGAACATGCCAAATGGGTGGATTCTAATTATTACTCCATTTTTGGGCATGACTAATACATGGATGTACTAAGTAGGGTGGGATTATATTCCCTTAAAAGCCTCTGAGAAGTCTTGATTCACCTGGATTTTATTTGGACAACTAGAAGTTTGGCTAGCCCAAACATCTTGCTTGGATGTTTGTACAATGGTACACTCTCAACCAACATTTACTTGATTTTGTCACCAGACTGGATGAGTATTTTGTCCTAATGTGTTATGTAAAATGTAGAAGAAAGTTTGCCATTTTCATTTGGTCAACCATACTATAAATTGACCAAGCCAAATCTAAAATGAAAGTTGTTAAAATTAGGAAATGTTTCTCAAAGCATTGTAGCTAAAATTTCTTGGGAATTGTAAATTTGATGAGCAATTCGTAACTTATGTATTCTAGAGTGGATATGTAAACTTGGGGTGAGTCTAATTCCATTGGACTCAAGACTTCAGCTGAACAAAGATTTGTTTCAACAAGGTATTAACGTAGTTTAGCTATCTTTATGAGAAAATAAATTAGATTCTTGAAGAGATTCATCAAGTAAATCGAAACATCATCCAGCCCTAGGATACTAGTGTGGTATCCAAAAATAGTGTGTCCACCCACTTAGGTTCTATTTATGCAATTTTATTCAAAAAATGCTTCACTCGAGACTAAATTTTTGCCTATATTCAATCTTTATTACTTCTTATTGGGAATGAAAATCTTGTGCATTCATTTGAGTCTGGATTGAATCTATCAAGCTACACCAGGAACCTAGTGATTGAGTTAGTCAGTCTATTTCCTAGGTAAAAAGATCATTTCAATGTCCAAGTCATGCTTCTCTAGAAATATATTAAATACTTCTCAATCAACAACACTTTACCTTGAAGTGTTTAATAACTCAAATAAGAAAAAGTCTTTGTCCTATTTGAAAACAAGATCTTGGAAGTTACTTATTTCGTATCTTCTTACTTACTTGAGCTTGAAGTATATATCTTGAGATCATGCTTTTATAATCCTTGAATTTAAACTTTTATTTTGAAATTTTTATTTCCTTGATGATCAAATCTAACCTCATGATCTTCTATGTAATTCTAGTCTCGAGATCTTTCATCATACACACAAATGACCAAACAATATTTGATTTTGAATTTGGCCCCTTAGATCATAGACTTACTTTATTACAAATGGAGCTAGGATGAACAATTGAATGTTGAAGCATGAGGATGAGTTTTGAAAATCAAGCTCCAACCTTAGGAGAATATGAAGCTTCCTAGTAAGTGACAATTGGCGAAACATGAAGAAAGGACCCATGAACCTGAATTCATGTATTCAAATTGCAATTTGAAGCCCCCTCATTACTCGTAATCAATCCCTATCACACTTAGGTGTGATGAACCCTATTTTCTAGGAAAAGAGCATTCTATCATCTATGAAATGCTTTGAGGTTATATCAAAAAATCATGTACTTTGAATTGATGTGGTCTTGCTTGTGTTATCACTTCTTGATTTTGAATAAGCCTATAAAGCACTCCCTAAGAAAGCCCTTGCTTGCTTGACTATTTTCTTCATACCATAGCTCCACTTTCTTTCTATGAAGCATCTAGTAATCTATGTGTGTTGAGCAGAGTTACCTTCTCATATTCATCCATTTATTGTAAAATTTGTCTTGTTACAAACCTAATATAGTCTTCTAAAGTTTTCTGAACTCTACATATTCTAAGAGAAATCAAGTTTGGAGTTAACACCCCGGAGGACATTTATAATGGTTCATTGTTACATAGGGGTTGATTTCCAACTTCTTTCATTTAGTATAAGGACCTAAACCTACATGAACCAAATTCAATTCGTAGGTTCCATGTTGTGTTAAAAAGGAAAAAAAAAACCTAGTAAAGTAGAAGCTTATTTTTAAAACGGATGACGACATACAAAATGAGAGGGAAGGCCTTTGTAGAATAATTCATGTGGTATACTACTTGCAATACAAAAGGACGCATGAGTCTTGGTTGGAAAAAGAGTACCTACTTGCACTACCTTTAGACGTTTTCTACATGTAAGATACATGTTGTATGCTTACATGTGGAGAGTTGGACCAACTAAAGAGGCAGAAGAGATTTTGTAAGGCGAAATAAAGAATGAGTCAATATAGAAGCCTAGGCATCCATACGAAATACGAGAAATGAAGAAGAGAAAACTGATAACTTGTGTCATGTATTAATCAATCAAATAAAATGCTATGAAATTTTCATAGCAGGAAAGCCAATGCCTTTAGTTTGTATACTGAAAGCGATTGATATTAATACGATTAACACTAGTGTTGTACTTGGACACTTTAGTGTCCTTGGACACTTTAGTGTTGTGAAAAAGAGACAATGTTTGATGAATTTTGTAGATTACTAGAAGGAACCATTTATAAATGTAACTATGCAACATGTTGACATAAGGGTTGAATATTTTTAGAAAAATATAGTTTTTGTTAAAGATATAAAAATTAATATTTATTCACTAATTTTATGATGCTAATTTTAGTACTGGCGTCAAAATTACAGTGATGTGAGTTAGAGGTTTTTTTAAATTAAAATCATGATCTCGTAATTTTGATTAGTCCAAATGCAATAAAATATTTTATTTTATATATGTGAACATGTTTCTATCCATAATTAGAGATTTGAAATGAATTTTACTAGGTTTATGGCATAAAATGAATCTCATTTGTGATATCACAATCTTATCATCTATGAAATATTTTGCAAAGTGATGGTATGAACATGCATCATTTTTTGTTATCAAAATACTATTTGATATTATTACAACTAGAAATAGTTTTTTGAAAACCTTAGGAGTCGAATTTCTATGTCGTTTCTTCAAGTTAAACAGTACCACTATTTTTCTACGCTAAGAAAAGGTCATTTTATGAGGAAATATTGCATATGCTACATGATTAAAGTTAACATGCTAGTTTTTTCTATATAATATATTTTATAATGTCTATAGAATTATTTTGATTCATAATATATACCTTATATCGTTTAAAAAATCTACTTTTTTAGGATGAATTTTTATTCTCGGTAGAGAGGGTTATGGCCATTCAATGAAATATTGAGACTTTTAGTGGTATGTGAGATACATACAAAATTATTGGTTCAAAGACATGTAGCATATCTTTATGCTACCATATGATGGTTTTTGAAATATAACACAAACCACTTTAGCGTTTTTATGAATCAATATCATATAGAAGGCTGCTAAAGTGTATAACTATATAACGAGCACCCTATATTGTAATACTTTTTTATTATAAAAATGATTTTTCTAGTTCCCAAGACTTGTCTTAAATGATTATATGATAATAAATTAACATTAAAAAAATGATTCCAATAGGAGGAAAATTCTTTTTATGGAGATATTTCTTTCTTCTCATATATAAGCTTAGAGAAAAACATTTTTTCTCAAGCATATTCAATCATCTCTATATTTTGAGTTATCAAAAAAGGTTATTTTTTAAAATATATATTTTTTATAGAGGATCTATGTATAGATCTTTATGGGGCTTTAAGTTTTTTTTCAAAATTTCATTTGATTAGTATGTGTGATTTTTTTTATTTATTAGAAACAAGGACACTATAGTGTCCTGTTTTGGTACAACACTAGTGTTAACCGTTTGATTAAGGTTGTTGTCTTGTCTACACATGGTTCGTTTCTGGCTTTGAATCACAATTTCTTTCTTTTTCAGGCGGCATTAAGGTACCTACTAACAAGCTGCAAACAGAAAATGAGGAACTTTCACGTGGGTATTCTTGAAAAAGCATAGCAGCATATGATTTATCGCAAACAACAGTATTACGTTGGAATCAAGCAGTGGAAGTTGTCGTGTTATAAAAGATGGCCGCATTAGAATGTATTCCGCACTCATGATATGCTACGATGAGTGATTAGCCTTTTTGCTCAAACATCTATATTATTAAAAGAAAGACTCAAGATCCATTGCATATTTACTAGAAGAAATGAAATCTTATTTTTCGTTAGCCGTATTCTATTTTGCAGGAATAAGTGCTTTACCTTGTTTCTTGCTTCACCTTAAATGACTGGAACTTTGCGTTCTTTAAAATTTGCCGGCAAGTTCGCCTTCACACGCTCCATTTGACAGCAGTTTGAAGCTTTATCAAGTATAAGAAACGAAGTATTACGGACAGACACTACAAACCCTCCACCTTTTTGTTTTTGCGTGGAGAGTTGCATGGACAATTAAGAAACGAGGTGGTTCACAACAGGTAGGGGACGTGTTCTGTAACTCCCCTTTGAAGAGGGAAAATGAATTCTGGCCGACCTATGCTGTGTGATCGTATTCTAAGAAAGAAATATGGTTAGTTTCATTTCTCATATTTCTTACCGCATGGAATTTAAAAGCACGTGAACATCGTTGGAGCTTTCTCAACAATGCATCGCGATGCACTAGTCCGCATTTATATTTTAGATAGTTATCAAGCTCATTAGTACCTTTCGGTTCCGCTTTTCGGTTTTCATATATTGAAGTGCGTAATATTTTATGACCCAACATGTAAATAACCAATAGTATATATTATAAGCTCATACGTCAATAGATATTTAAAATCATGTCACGCAGCGTAGCCTGCTAATCCATATATTCCAAGACAAGGCGCAGGTTCTGCCGCCCATTTGGTGAACAAAATCACATCTTCGCATAGGTTGCTTTTATTAGATTTATCCTCAAACATTACATAATTCATTTTTACAATCGCGTGATACATCGGCCTTCGCGATGACACATTAAAACTTTTCGATATCTATGCGCAATAAATTAGAAGGGAGATGGATTGTGGGCGAAGCATAGAATTATTTTAAAAGGGAGAATCACAACGTTCGATCAGGGCCAGCGTCCTCATAAACTGCGTCAGTTTTTCTGTTGTCCATCTTCACGCACATTCTTTGGCGGAAAGGAAGATGATGCATGGCCATACTCAACAAAAGAAGA
The DNA here is from genome assembly GCA_020310875.1 of Ceratopteris richardii. Taxonomy (NCBI): domain Eukaryota; kingdom Viridiplantae; phylum Streptophyta; class Polypodiopsida; order Polypodiales; family Pteridaceae; genus Ceratopteris; species Ceratopteris richardii. Next base: position 15,331,773 of record CM035427.1, read on the forward strand.
TTGTGTTCCGTTTATCTTGTATTTTTTTCTCTCTAAAGAGCTGTAGAATATTATGAGGGTTCGCTATGCGTTTTCAAGAATATCTGACTGTGTTGTGCTACTCTCCATTCTCATCTTGTGCGAAAAAAAGCGAGTGCGTACATCAGAGTATCAACGATATAGGTACACATTGCTTATTACTGTTACAGCCTATGTATAGAAATGTGGTTTAGATGTTACTCCACGAATGACAAGTACCCAAAAGAGTTACTCGAAAAATTACAGAAAATTTTAAAAACTCGGAGATTTTAGCCTCGTCTTCAGGTGTTCCATGGCACGTCTCTTTATCCTTTCGAGAGCACGTGAAAAAGATGGAAAATCGACATGCGAATTACTTGGGAATCTATAGAGGTTTCCTTAGGTAACAAAATTGATTTAATGGGCCTCGAAAGACTTGCTTAAGTTTCCTTAAAATGTAAGGTCTAGTGAGATTCAAGTTTCAACCTTAGTCTTAAATTGACCATCAGATGGATCCCACTTGGAGCTACATGGAGCAAGCATTCAAGCAAAAGAAACTACGAATAAGTTTTAATTTCAAATATTATACCCTCAAGAGTGAAAATTTGAACCACAGTTAGATGTGACTAATTGCCCATAATTTAGGAAAAGTGATTCCTAGATTGTAGGGAATATTTTTCAACTTTATATGAACACTTAAAACAACTTTGAATTTGTGATCCCTCATATATGTCTTCTCTTAGAGAGTGTTGGCAAGCACACTAGTAGGCCCCTAAGAAACCCTTCGTATTTCTTTCTTGATTGGTTTGAGTAAAGTTTGTGTAGACATAGTTAGCACAAAGTTTTTAGTGTGAGTAGTATAGAATACTATGAGTGTTGAGAAGATTTTATTAGTCAAATCTCACTCATTTCTTGTAATATTTGGCTTTTGGGAAATTTTGTAAAGTCTTAAAAAGTTGGATCAAAGCTCATGTTATTTCTCTACATACTCTGAGGGAGACTGATTTAAGAGTGAGCTTGTGTCTATCCATATGGCTAGTGAAGACCATAGCTTGACTGTTTTAGAAAAAATGATTCTCCTGGTAGGCATAACCATTTCATGTGAAATAAATTTCATCTAAAAGGTCTTAAATACTAGCATATGTGTTCAAAACTTGTTGAGTTTAGTCTTCATAGTCTCAGATATTCCATTATTTCAATAAATAGAGGTTCTATGAGAGTGTTCATGAGACCACCATTACTTCAAGGTTGCATAGGGAAGTTGCAAATTCTCCCATTGGTTGTATCTGAGCTATTCAACATGTACAAAATATTTAAGAGGAAAAAGTGAAGACTTTGAAGGCGTTTGAAGGAAGGAGAGCTTCTGGATCAAGTTCAAAGGCACACATCAAGCACAGGGGACCCTACTAGTGACAAAGGGGGACATAAACCTCATCAGTTGGATATTTTATGAAGGTGAGAGGTAAACCCCTTGCTATTATTCATTTTCTCTACATCAAAGAAATCTAGGGGTTTGCATTAGAACTCACCATGTCAGAATACAACACAAAAACGGAGAAGTTGGATAAGAATATTTATTATCCATTGAAGCTCAGGATCTCTAGTTATCTAATGGGAAAAGGATACTGGGTCTTATTAGTGGCACAGATGCAACTCCTAGATTAGAAGAGAATACAACTTCTGATCAACTAAGGAACTTGGAATAGTGAAATGAAAGAGATAAGAGATTCATCTTCATACTATCACAATACATTAGCAATGGCATGATTGGGCATATACAAGACTAAGATACTAATTTGATGAAAGTATGAGAAACTCTACACATGCTTTACTCCACTTCAACCAAAGCTACGAAGATTCAATTGAAGAATGAAATTAAAAACTTGAGGACCCCTTGCACAAACATAAATGACTACATTAAGAAAATCAAAGAGGTTAGTGATGCCTTGGGTTCCATAGTTTGTGACATAGATGATGATGACCTAGTTGCATAAACCTTGGATGGGCCTAGGGATGATGAGAACTGGAAGGCTTTTACAACATATGTGTATGTCAAAAATACTCTTTCCACACTTTGGCTAGTTGGTGGCCTTCATGGTCATAGAGGAGTTGAGTATTGTAGTTTCAAAGAAAAAGAGCACTGAACCCTAAGCTTTCTATGCACAAAAAGGCAAAGGAGGAGGAAGGAGTCAAGGTTAATAAAGGGACAAACAAGGGAGAGTATCAAATGGTGATTCGGGTTGAGATTGAGGAAGTAAATGTTAGATATGCTCGATACCTTACCCTCAAGTGACTAGAAATGATCCATCATGCTCTAAGTTGTAAGGCCCGCTTTATAAGGAGAAGTCATGATGAGAGCCTAGACATCCGTGGAATCTAACTTCTAATTTGGATTAGGTCTATGTGTGACCATTGATGGTTAAGTGTTTCCTCTATGATGTAATTCTAAAATTCTTATTATAATTGTTGTTTTTATTATTATTATTATTATTATTATTATTATTATTATTATTAGTATTATTATTATCATTAATATGTTCTTGTAATTGGTGTTCTTGTTTTTGTTGTTATTGTCATTTATAGAGTTTAACCCTTCATTATCCTTCTATTCTGCATCGTTTTGATTATTTCTTTATTTAGACTTATTTTCTTGGTTGTTCTCTTGGAAAACCTTATGGAGATAGCCTAGAGAAAATCGAGTCAGCGTATGAAAAATGAGGTAGGAATTCATAAGATTATTGCAAATGATTTGTTGCATCCTGACAGCGTTAAATTCATCCCTTATCAATTGAATCTGAAAAAAAAGATTTTTTTTCCACATTAAACACAATAAGCGCATCAATATTTGAATGGGGGTTTGTATCCATGTTCCTGCTACATCTTAGAAGTTTCCCAATGGTTTTGCGTATAGCTTCAAGAAAATGCAAATATAATAAAGTCATAATTGCGAGTTCAACGCACATAAGAAGATGTGTATGTTTGCGCATTAGGTGGTTAGATAAGGAGAACCATTTAAATGGAGCCATTGCAAAACTTCAGATATGGGAATACCGAGGGGGAGAAGGTTCGCATCGCAGGCCGAGGACCCTGATAGAGAAACATTAACACCACATCTTTTAAAGCCTTCGTAGCCCCATGCATCCTGTGTTTGGAGAAGTGAGGTGCATTTCTTGACGGTTATGATTGTATGTGTTTCACAATACGGAGTTATTGCTCTCTTCCTCTATGGGGTTCTTACGCATTTTGATCATTTCTACCTGTGCTCTCAAAGTTTTTCAAACTGTTATTTGGAGCAAATTCGAATCTGTTGTTGAATATTACACTCTCACACAGTTTAAGCTTTTTATGTACACGAATAGCTTAGCTAAACGTATAAGGGAGGGGACAAGAATTCTTTACTTAGTGGCGTCAAAACGCCACTACACAAGCATTTCTCCCAATTATAGAGCGTCAATAGGGCCCGTGGTGAGACACAATAGTTAATCGACGATGTCGGAATGGCGAACATCATCAAGAAAGAAGAAAAGAGGAAATGAAGGATGAAATAAGATAGACCTTGGGTTTACCCGATGTAAACCTTAGCAAAGAGAGAAAGATGTCTTAAATTCTTAAAAGAGCTTGGCTTCAGAGGACGAGGGGGGGGTACTATTCTGCATGAAATAATCTATTGGACAACACATACTAAGCGTACAACCCAGAATCTTCGCACGAGCAGCTCCATTGTTGATTCTCAATTTTGATAGATGAGAAATCATGCTTATGCAAATTTAATATGCAAAAGGCAAACCAACAAAAACTGATAATATATAATGTTGCTTCAATCATATCAATACAAAAGTAAGCAGATACTTTATAATAATCCTACTGTTAAGTGGGTAAACGGGTTTGTGGAATTTCAAGACTGGTTTGTGAATGAAAGAGTTTACGTCAAATGGTTTTCTTCTGGACATTCGTGATTCCATTATCACCACATTATTAATAAATTATCTTTCAGTAAAGCGAGGGTACTGTTGACTGGAGCATCTACTGCTTCACCAACAAATTTACGCCCATAGAAACAACTTGAAGCATTAGTCGCTTCAGAGAGGCGATCCTCAAGAAAGTGATCGGAGTACTGAAACAATGTTTTCCTCCTTCATGAAAAGTATCGGGTCCATTTAGATTTTTTGTATATGCATCGGTAATAATACAGCGCTTTTTAACAGCAGATGCTGATTGTGCAGTTGTGCTAGCAAAATGTTTACGCCCGTTGAGTTAACTATGACACAAACAGATAGATAATGCAAGATAGCATCTATGGATGCCCCCATCAAGAATATAATGCCACAGAAACAACTAAAATGTCCAGTTATGCCGGCTGATGATGGGCTCCACATGTATTTTGATCCGCAATTGAAGGAGCTGATGCTTTTTCTCGCTAAAGTGAAGAACATAGAACTTTTTTGTGTACATGAAATATTTCTTACAGAGTCTTATGCACACGCAGTGAAAAAGAAACAGTATTTTTAAGCGCTCGTCAACGAGGAGTGAGGATCTAAAAGTGTCCTGCAGTTAACATTATCTATGCCCCGTCCCTATACTATAAAAGCAGGCGTCAATATTGTTGGTTAATTACACTTCCGCTCTGCCAGACAAGACCCTGGACTGTGAGACATAGGGTGCACCTCACACTTAACCTCTGGAAAGTGGGAGTCAAGGATATCCAGGGTCTTCCTTTTGCTCATTTCAATCTTTCGAACATAACTGCGAGAGTAAATCGACGAAGGAGAATCCATCCTCAGAAACAACTTTCAAAAAAAAAAAAAGGGATTAAAGAATCGGAGGAACGTTTATAAAGGAACTAGCTATGGAGAACGCGACCTTCTAGCTGAAAAACGAAGTACTCTTAGTTCCGCAATGTATGTGATATCATAAACGGGAACACAGTTTATCGGCAACAGTTATATTCCGTGCTGGTAATTATAAATATTGTTGTTGCTATTATTATTATTATTATTATTATTATAATAATTATTATTATTATTATAATTATTATTATTATTATTATCATCAGCAGCATTTTTATTTGTCACTTTGCTAGCTTTTCCTTCCTATTGTCATCAAGAATCTCAAAAGCTTGGTTAACTATCATGTTCATCTTGGATAGATCAATGTTTTGTTGCTTTCTTATAGCGAGAACCCGATGATCATGATGATGTGGCATAGAATATGTAAAACACATATAATCAAAATATGTATCACTCCCAAAATGTGACGCGCGTGATCTTCTGCAGAAGTCTCTCTCTCTCTTCTCGCTTTCGTCCTCCTCTATGTGTGCAGATCGACGCGCCATAGCTGTGCAATCAACAAAGTGGTATCAGACCTTGTCTCGAGCCTTTAGAAGCTATGCGTGGAATGCATAGGGGCGCACAGCCTTCCAATGATAGAATAAGTACCTATGTGCATGGTTCCAACACAACTCTGATCATCAGCTTCTTCGGACTTTATCCTCAACACCTTCAGGCTGGATTGGCATTGGGAGTTCTGAATATGCACAGTACTATCATTTGCTCTAACGACATTGGTATTTCTGAAGAATTTGGCCATCCACTATTATGCAAAATCCATTTCGTCTGCCTAAGCTAATATCCAGGTAACTAACAATAGTAACAGAGCAATTTTCCTCAGCCCTCTGATATTTTCAGAATCCAACTTTGAAGTATCCTCTATCATAGCTCCTCATAGAAGAGTACAGACGACAGAAGCAACACACTGAAAGCAAGTGGCTAGACTAAACGTAAATAGGAAACCGAACTGAAACGGAGGACTAAGGTATAAATAATGGAGAAACTAGGATTTCGAGTACAGCAAGAGTGGATTTCTCAAGAAAGAAAAGTTTTTTTATTATTTAGAAAGCTTCTATTTTTAGGTACATATTTGAGTTTGGTTTTCATTTGAGTACATGTGGTATGACACATCATGTACATATTTGTCGATCCTTGAATGGACAATACTCACATGCTATGAGACAAATGTATGCATTTTGCAGGTCCTTAATGTGGACAACTCACACACCTTACCTTGCTGAAAACCTTGAATTTAAACAAAAACTAAGGGATGTGGTGAGGTTTTTATGTAGGGTATTCTCGTATCATGGAGATACCTTGGTGATATACGTGGATGGCCAAAGAGAAGACAATCCAAATACCTCATGTACCAATCACAGGAGGAATGTATGATTTTGTGGTCTCCCATTAGAGAGGATTTGCTTACATTACGTGTTGTTATTAATGTGTTTACCAATAGTTTGGGTTTTGGAGTGGATTCACTATAGTTGATTTGGCTCATATACACTCTGGACAAAGGAGACTCTACCAAAAGTTTTTTTGAGAGGTCATAAACGAGCATACAAGTGCATAGGGATGTAGGCAATGCTTAGAACAAGAGGAAAATCATTGAGATTACTTATAAACATTTAGTTTTTTGGTGCATATATCAAGAAAAACAGCCAAAAAGCTACGAAAGTTTTTCTAGGTCTTGCCATAACATTTCCATAGCATAAAAAATGCTTAAATTGCAAGAATAGGTGATAACATTGCACAAATAGTCGGTAATAAGCTAAACAGAGACAATAACCATATATGTTCATATAGGATGGAGAATTTTGTGATGGGAAAAGGACTATGGGGATTTGTGAATGGAGAGGACGAGTGTCCTTAACTACCAGATAACCCGAATGTAGATGAGCAAAAGGAATATAAAACACGGATAGAAAAATCTAGAAAGGTTCTCCATTGGATTTGGATATGTATATTAGAAAGCCACATCCCACATATTATGAAAGATTATGAAAGCTAGCACACGGAAGGAAGCTTGGGACATAGTTCACAAGATATATGGTACATCGATTGAAGCTAGAAAAATTCACTTGAAGCAAAAGTTGCATAGTGTATGATGTGGCAATAAATCAATAACCGATTATGTGGCTGAAATTAGAAAGATCACTAACGAATTAACTTCCATGAAGTGCCAGGTTGAAGATGAAAATATGGTATCAGTTATGTTGAATGGTCTAGCCCCACAACACAAACGTTTAGACACTTCTATCTCAGTAAGAGGCAGTATGCCAGGTTTTGATGAGCTAGTGGCTCTTTATATGGTAGAAGAAGTAAAGCTTGGTTTGAATGCATTGGGAAGTGGCAATTCAAGAGATAATGCATTCTTTCAGCATAGAGGAAGAGGTTCTAGTCGTGGACATTGAACTTCTCGAAATATAAACACAATGGATATGCTAACAGGTAGAGGAAGATCAAACTCAAGAGGTAAAGGAAGATCATAGGCACCCGGAAACTATTACCATTGCACCAAGTACGGCCATTTTGAGAAAGTTTTATATCATAAGAAGAATAGCCAAAGAGGAAGACGTGGAAGCCTTTTTGCATCACATGGAAACTTCTATGCTGAAAGTTCATATAGAGATTATCGTAGAGATAATATGTTTGCAATGGTATATGTGTTGAATAGTATGTCTAAACCTGGAAATGATATGAATTGGTACACAGAATTTGGTTGCACAAATCATATAACAAGCATAGGAGACCGGTTTGGGTCAAAAGAGCCTTTGAATTCTAAAGAATATGTGGCAATTGGTGATGCTACCTTACACTTGATAAACGATGTTTGAAATGTATCTCTAGTACAAAAGAATGGTGTTCAGAACACACTAAGTGAT
>CM035427.1:15341980-15407363 GCA_020310875.1 Ceratopteris richardii
GAGAAGTATGCTCGTGTTATAAAGCTTAGAGAGAAGCTTTGCAAAAGCCAAACATAACACCATCTCTGTTGTGAGGAACAAGGGATTCGAACCCTCGTTCCCCCGTTCGGAGGATGTTACTCTATCCACAAGGACCAACAGGCGCTCGCGAAGACTGCTCTAGACCACATTCTTTTATTCGATAAAAGCTCCCCACCAGGAACACAAAAGGTTCATCATCTCTGCCATAAGTCCCACGGGACTCGAACCCTCGTCACCCCGTTCAGAGGGTGCTATCCTATCCACAAAGCCATAGCCGTTCGCGCGAGTGTTCGTTCGTGAGACCATTAATCATCGTTATTCTGCTGTAGAAAGACTTCAAAAGGAGCTAAAACATCTAATCTTCTCTGTTGCTGGCCCACGGGATTCGAACCCAGGCGGCAAGCTTGGGAGACGTACGAAGTAGCCAAGGCGCTCAAGTTCCTGTTCGACCAGAATCTATAGAATATAACCTGAATCTTGATGCAGCGCCGAAGATCGGGAGTATCAAGGATACAGATTATAAGAAGATTCAAGCACTTGTTGCCCGAAACTCCAAATCTATTGAGTCTTGGGAGCAATCTTCTTTAAGCCAAAGAAACTAGCAAGGACAATTAAAGTGTAAGAGAAGTGGAGCTGTGGAGTGAAGATCCGGAGGCCTAACTTCGTCGACCTTGATGGACCAAATCATTTGAGACTATTTCTTGACGAGGAAGCTTCAAAAATGGTGAATAGCTCCTGGCAAGGATCAAGGGATGGACGAAGCTTTGATCAAAGCTAAGTATTTTCCAGTTTTGGTCACCAAGGGTACTCTTCTTGGTCACATAGTATCTGCTGAAGGTATAACCATTGACCTTGCAAAGGTTACGGCTATTCTTTCTATGCCAATTCCACAAAGCCCAAGGGAAGTGCAAAGTTTCTTGGGCCATGCAGGATATCACAGAAGATTCATTCGGATGTATTCAGAAATTGCTAAGCCCTTGTCAAGGCTTACTAGTAAAAAGATCCCTTTCTCATGGAGTGCTGAAGCTGATAAAGCATTTTGTGAACTAAAATTGAGGCTATGTACTGCTCCACTTTTAAGTGTTCCTAATTGGTCATTAGAATTTCATGTGCATACAGATGCTAGTCTTCATGCTGTTGGTGCAGTTCTAGCTCAACCATCATTGCACAAGGTTGATAGACCTATCTCCTATGCCAGCAGACTTCTCAACCAAGCTGAAAGGAATTACAGTACAACGGAAAGAGAAGGTTTGGCTATTGTATTTGCACTTCAGAAGTTCCTACATTATCTCCTTGGTGTACATTTTATAGTTATATCTGATCATCAGCCCTTGAAGTACTTGATAAACAAGCCTAGAGTAGCTGGAAGGATTTGGAGATGGTTACTCCTATTTCAAGAATTTAATTTTGATATTCATATTAAGCTAGGAAAAGAGCACTACATGGCAGATCAAGTGTCCAGGACTGCAATGAGCGAAAAAGCAACAGGTATTAATGATGAACCGGTGGATAGCAATCTTTTCCTAATAGCAATTCGGAATGATTGGTATGATGGAATTCTCCATGTTCTCACTACTGGAAAGATCCCAGAACATTTGACACCTGCAGAAAAGAGAAGATTGCTCCTGAAAACCAAAGCATATTCTCTTATAAATGGAAATTTATATAAATATTGTCAGGATGATATCTTGAGAAGGTGTGTCTATCCAGAGGAGGCCAATTGGTCAACCTGGGGGTAAAAAATATATATTGATGGCCACATGTTATTCCAATAAATGGATAGAGGCTAAAGCTACTGTGGACTGCACGGCTTTAACAGTAGCTAAGTTCTTGTATAAACGTATTTTCTCAAGATTTGGTTGCCCACTGGAAATCACTAGTGATACAGGCACACATTTTATGAATCAATTGCTCCAGTTTATATTTGACAGGTACAAAATCTTCCATAAAAAATCTTGTGCCTACTATCCAAGGGCAAATGGCCAAGCAGAGAGTTCCAATAAGATTTTGATTGGATTGCTTCGCAAATTATCTTTCGATCATCAAAGCTCCTCGCTAGAAGCACTGATCGGTGCAATTTGGGCTTTCAGAACCACGAAGAGGGGAACCACTGGCGAGACTCCATTCTGCCTAGTATATGGGAAAGAGGCATTGGCACCATTCGAGTTCATTATCAGAAAGGAAATAGGAATCAAAACCATTGGAATTGAACCCCCCATTCAGAGATTGGTGGCATTAGAAGAATATAGACAAGGGGCAATGCAGAAACTTCAGGTAACACAAGAAGAGCGCAAGAGATTGCATGACAGGTATCTGAGATCCAACGAAGTTCAGGAGGGTCCATGGTTTTAGTGCATCAAGTCCTAGCAATTTCAACTAAATTGGCACCCAAGTGGATAGGACCTTATAAGATTATCAAGGTATTACCTCATGGCGTAGTGCATCTGGAGGATTTGCAGGGTATAAGGATTCCCCTGGTTAATATCTCCAGGGTGAAGAAGTATCTAAACTAAGACAGCTTGGAAGAATTTCGACCACTGTACATACCACGTGTCATTCAAGTATCTGCAGTTAGTTCATTCAATAAGAAGACTGCACCGGGACGGTGCAAAGGCTTGATGTGGGGGTTTGTAGTGCCGACAATACACCATCCCCTCCCTCTGTCTGCTCCTCCTCGATTTCCACCATCCCCGCCTCCACTCCCTTCCTCAGTCCACTATCCCGCACAAGCCCCTTTCTCTCTCTCTCTCTCTCTCTCTCTCTCTCTCTCTCTCTCTCTCTCTCTCTCTCTCTCTCTCTCTCTCTCTCTCTCTCTCTCTCTCTCTCTCTCTCTCTCTCTCTCTCTCTCTCTCTCTCTCTCTCTCTCTCTCTCTCTCTCTCTCTCTCTCTCTCTCTCTCTCTCTCTCTCTCTCTCTCTCTCTCTCTCTCTCTCTCTCTCTCTCTCTCTCTCTCTCTCTCTCTCTCTCTCTCTCTCTCTCTCTCTCTCTCTCTCTCTCTCTCTCTCTCTCTCTCTCTCTCTCTCTCTCTCTCTCTCTCTCTCTCTCTCTCTCTCTCTCTCTCTCTCTCTCTCTCTCTCTCTCTCTCTCTCTCTCTCTCTCTCTCTCTCTCTCTCTCTCTCTCTCTCTCTCTCTCTCTCTCTCTCTCTCTCTCTCTCTCTCTCTCTCTCTCTCTCTCTCTCTCTCTCTCTCTCTCTCTTCCCCTCTCTTCTCTCTCCTCCCCCGCTGCCTTTCCCCGCTGACCCGCCCGCAACCCCCGCCCTACCCCCCGCTGACCCGCCCGCAACCCCCACCCCTCCTCGCAGCTTCCCCCGCCCTCCCCGCCACCCCCCCCGCAGCCTTCCCCGCCATCCCCCCGCTCACCGCTCACCCCCGCCACCCCCTCCCGTAGCCTTCCCCGCCATCCCCCCCGCAGCCCTCCCCGCCATCCCCCCGCTCACCGCTCACCCCTGCCACCCCCCCCCGCGCGCAACCCTCCCCGCCACCCCCCCCCCGCAGCCTTCCCCGCCACCCCCCCGCTCACCGCTCACCCCCGCCACCCCCCCCGCAGCCCTCCCCGCCACCCCCCCCAGCCTGCCCCGCCATCCCCGCCCCCGCTGCCACCCGCACCCTCCGCCACCCCCACCCCCTCTACCTCCCGCAGACCACCCCTCATACCCCCGTAGCCCACCCCTCACACCCCCGCAGCCCACCCCTCACACCCCCGCAGCCCACCCCTCACACCACCGCAGCTCACCCCTCACACCCCCGCAGCTCACCCCTCACACCCCCGCAGCCCCCCGCCTCACCCCCGCCTTCCCATTGCCCACCCCAGCCACCCTCCTTCCCCTGCATTCCCATACAGCACCCGCACGTGAGTTAGAAGAGAAGTCAAGATGTCGAAACATGTTCAGAGTGCCAAGGTTGGGTTGGAGGGATGATTACGAACCGTGAAGCCAATCCAAGGCATATGCAAATCAAGCCTCATTCAATGGGAGATATTATGAATGTGTCATTTGTGGTGGAGAATTTGAGCAATTGGGAAGTTTAAATCAACAACTTAAACTCAAATGTTCGTGAGCTATATACAGTTGTAAATATTGTGGAAATACAATTCAGAGAATTATCAGCTCTTGTGGCTCACATGGAGTGGAAAGCATGTGGTGGAATGGGTGCTGAAAGACTGAGGAACTTCGTGAGGAAGTTTGGGTCCCTATCTCTCACAAATGGCTGAAAAGAAGTGGTATATTCTATTTCAATGTGCGAAGGGTGCTGAATGGGGGTGGGAATTTATGTAGCAGTTTGGTTGGTTCTCTTTCCCTCACAAGGCCTATTTTTGTGGATCCAATTCAAATCAAGAGAATTATTGACCTACCCCTTCAATTTTGGGTAATCAACCGGCACGTGATCAATGGACGTGAAGAATCGGCAAGGCCCTCTTGGCTTATGGGAGCCTATATAAGCAATGGATTTGTGTTCATTTGGGACATTAGTTGAGATACACATTTGTATACGTGCATACAGAAGTCCTCTCTTGGCACTTGTGGCTTCAAGCCTACTGTAGGAAGTCACTCTGTAGTGTGATTACAGAGCGTGGGCTTCCCAGTGGAGGGCTAATAGCACGATAGTGTAAAGAGAGTGACTTGATTGTCTTTCTCTGTGAGTCAGTGTTATTGTTAAGCTTTATTCTCTAGAGAAATTCTCCACCATTCGTATTGTTCTATGTTAATCTGCATACAATTGGCCCATTGAGCTGATTAGAAGATTCCGTTGTATTGATGTTATTTAAGTTTAGGGTGGCATGTTAGCCATGAGCATGAACTTTTGAGCATCACTTTGACCAATCTTGTAATCATCTGATTCGAATCAAGAAGTGTATGATCTTCCTTGGTCATTTATTGTTAATATTTTCTGGAGTATTTACAACTTTGTGCAGTCATTTACATCTGCCTGCTCTCAGAAATGTTAAAAGGTATACTTCCTTAAAGAGAACCCCCCTTGAGTAGGCGACGTACTGGAAGTGCCTATTCTTGACCTTAATAAAAGGGGATACCCCAGTACCTCCTCTACAGTTGTACATGTCAATAATAGATCTCCAACAAGAATGGTTCATGATTTGACCCCTTATGAGAGGTTATGGAAGCATAATCCAGATGTGAGCTATTTACAAGTCATTGGAAGTATTTTTTTGCACAAGTGCCTAGTTAGTTGAGACATAAGTTTGAGGCTAAATCTGAAAAGTGCATATTTATTGGATACTCATAAGAGAAGAAAGGATATACATGCCATAATCCTATTACAAAAGAATGTATAGTGTGCAAAGATGTTATATTCGATGAGAGTGCATCATGGTACACACCCAAAGACATGGTTGTGATAGAGAATGATAAGGATGATTCTATGCATAATGTTCATGATGAGCCAAAAACAAGTCATAGATGTTTCAACCATGAAGAAAGTCAAGAATATGGTTTATATGAGATTCCTACACATGAAACATCATGGAGTGAAAATGCAAAAGACTATGCTAGGAGAAAGGAGAAAGGGTTAGAGAAGATGAGAGAGTACATGTGTGATTTGGATATTGATGATGAGATAGTTACACCTGGGATGTTGACAAATAAGAAGCAGAAATATGTTCATCCACATGCGATGAAAGATACACATTCAAGGTTAGATGAAGAGATACCTATGAGAAGATCTATGAGATTAAGGCATCTTGTGGATAGGCTAAATGTATACAATAACTCTATGAAAGCTTCACTATGCATACATGATTGAGAGAATCAAGCATGAGGAACCAAAGAATTTCCATGATGCATCACAAGATGAAGATTGATGCAAAGAAATGGATGATGAGATCAATGCATTGAAGAAGAATGATACATGGGGATTAGTGAAATTGTCACCAAATAAGAAAGCTATTGGATTCAAATAGGTATACAAAGTGAAGTGCAAACGTGATTGTTCAATGGAGAGATTTAAAGCACATCTAGAGGCAAAAGGATGTGCACAAGTATATGGATTGGATTATGATGAAATGTTTAGTCCAATGGTGAACATGAAAAGGGTGAGAAGTGTGATTGCATGGACTGCTATGAACAATTGGAAATTGTATCAAATGGATGTTAAGAATGTATTATTGAATGGAAAATTGCATGAGGAAGTCTATATGAAGCAACTAGAAGGTTATTTGCATCCAAAGTATCCTCACTATGTATGCAACTTAAACAAAGGACTTTATGGATTGAAATAAATACCAAGAGCATGGCCTCAATGATTCACTAAAAACCTCTTGGATCTAAAATTTATGCAATCAAAGTCTGATTATTCACTATTTGTATGGAACCAAGGAAGCGAAATGATTCTATTAGTGATTTATGTCGATGATTTAATCATTACTGGTAATGATGAGAAGAGGACTGCTGATTTGAAAAAGCAACTTAAATCTGAATTTTTGATGTCGGATTTGGGAGAATTGAAATAATTTTTGGGAATTGAAGTAATTTCAATGCAAGAGGGAATTCGGATGATACAATGCAATTATATGCTGGAAATTCTTGACAGATTTGGTATGAGTGCTTGCAAACCTATTAATACACCACTTGATGCTAATGCTAAGCTTATGGATGACGGGAAGTACTTGCATGATGCGAATGTGTATAGAAAAATGGTTGCAAGTTTGATTCATGTAACAAGGACAAGACCGGATTTGAGTTTTGCAGTTGGATTGGTGAGCCAATTTATGCATACACCAGGTAGAGTGCACTTGGATGCAGTGATATGCATATTACGATATGTGAAAGGGACATGTAATTTGGGTTTTTTTTTTAGAGAAAAGTTCAGCCATGTATATATGCATACACATATGCGGATTGGGCAGGAAATGACATGGATCAAAGGTCAACAAGTGGATTTTCATTCTCACTTGCAAGTGCAACCATTTCATGGAGCAATAAGAAGCAACCAACTATCCCTTTGTGAAGTAATGAGGCTGAATATAGAGGCATTATACAAGCCGTTTGTGAAACAACATGGATTAAGTACCTTCTTGAATACATAGGATTCTACATCAACGGAAAGGTGGCCATCTATAGTGATAATGTGAGCAATATTATGTTGTCAAAGAATCCAGTTTATAATGCGAGATCAAAGCACCTCGAAGTTCGTTATCACTTTGTTCGTGACAAGGTCATTGAAGGAGAAGTGGAGTTGATTCACATTAGCGCTGAAGAATAAGTGGTAGATATCTTCACCAAAGCTCTTCTGAAGGACAAGTTCATCTATTTCAGAGAAGCTTTAGGAGTTATAAAGCTTTAGTTTGTATTTAGATTTCATTTCATGTTATTTCATCTTGTATAGACATATGTATTTCTTTCATTTTGTATTCAATCTCATTCTCAACTTGAGTGGGAGATTTGAGGATGTGGCACAAAATATGTAAAACACATATAATCAAAATATGTATCACCAATGAAATGTGACACGCATGATCTTATCCAGAAGTCTCTCTCTCTCTCTCTTCTTGCTCTCATCAACCCCTCGGTGTGGAGATGGATGCACCATAGCTACACAATCAACAGATCGTATGACCCTTTGTCAATGATACAAATGATTTTTTTCATAATGATCTTAATAGTATTGCCATTTTTTTACGGTGTCCAAAAACTTTCTACATTGCTTTCGGATCTAAAATAAGTCAGTCAAAAACAACTTTCAAGGCAAATTTTGTGGTCCCTTTGCAGTTTCTAATTGATCAAGGATGCCAAGATATCCCTAGTGGAGAAGTCTTTGATCTACTTAGAATTTTGATGTTTCCATGGGTTCACTGTGGGACTAGATTCTCACCGAGCTAGATATTAAATTTCATTACTTAAAGGGCCTACACGTGACATGGAAAAACATGTCATGATAATGAACACCTTCCTTCCTTCAATTATCTAGCTTTTCTTGTGGTGGAGTTCAAAAGACAAAGATTTATCTATCTATCGGAATATTTAGAAATTTCCTCTCAATCGGAAATCCCAACAAAAGAGGCATACCCAAAATCAAATGGTCCATTTATTTAAACCATAAAGATTCTAGAGGGTTGGAGATTCTGGATGTTTTGGGAATCGACAATAAACTCGCTTCCACATGGATGATAATAAATTGAAGCAAGGTGAAAGCTTCATGTGAAAAAATGATTATGAGAAACATGGGACGTGGTAGATGAAAGGGGCTTGATTTACTCACTTTGATGTTTTCAACTTGTTGAGTGACTCCTTTGAGGTAGTCAAGATTACAAATAAATGATTCTATTTGTTTCTCTATTGTGCGAATCGTAAAATGTGACTTCAAAAACCTCCAAAGTGCAAAGAAACAATGGATGACACCAATATTCTGATATTTCAGAAGAAGCCGCATGTCATTTTTCAAAAATCATTTCGTGACGTACATGCCCCGTGTTTCTACTTAATTTGTGTTGATTGATTTGTTTTGTACCGCTTCATTTTAGGATCTCTCTTTTGCTTCAATACACGTCTTTGCATTGATTAGTTGTGACGTTAATGGCCACGAGATCGATTTTAATGTAATGAATAATGCAAAGATTTTTTTCCCATAGAAGTGGAGATCGTGTGCACGAAGGTTTTTACTTTTCCGAGTGTGGATGTTCATGGCCACTAAAGTTGAACTCATGACAATAAAACGATAACAAGAAACATGATATGTTTTTACTTTTACGGGTGCCTTTACATGAGATTGAAATCATGTTTTCTTAAAGAACTCTATATTGTATTGCGTTTTTAAATAGTTATTTTCTAATAAAAGAAGAAGTTAAAAGCAGCAAGTTCAGCCGAAGGCTAGTCTTCTTGCATGAATTCATAAAAGGAAAAAGTTATAATGAAGGTACACAGTGCCTATGGGATCCCTCGTATGTCATAGTGTTGGGGTGGGTCAATTCGAAGGCCAAACAATGGTGATGGTCAAAATTTTTGTAGGAACCCTATGTTTTAGAAAAAGAGTGAAGACGAAGGTTCATGATCTTTTTGTCGTCGTAACTTATTTTTTATCTTGTTATTTTCAAAGAATAAAATCATATGGTGTGTAAAGGGAGGGGAATTCTTACAATCGCATATTCGTTTACCTAGAAAAAGAAAGGCATTTTTCAATTGACCGTTAGATCAAATTTGGCAACACATCTTTCTTTTCATATCTTCGAAAGATGCTCCCCCTCCTTATAGGATTTCACAAGAATAAAAATAAATTGATAGCCTATCAAAGTAACGTTTGATTCCACTTGATTTAAGCCTATAAACTCAAAATTATAGAAAGAGCCCTTGGAACCGATCCTGGGGCACAAAAAAAGAGGTGACCAACGTGTTCGCTACCACAAAGGAAGCATTTAGACCACAAAGGGTCCTGAACTCTCTTGGTTGGGTTTATGTCTCCAAATCTAATCCTTTATGGGCACCTATATATATTATAGTATCCAATTAATTTTATCTAAAATATTATCAAAACGTTAATGTAGTTTAGTTCTCTAAGTGAAAGAGTTAACATACATTGAGCCATGTGGAAGATGATGAACTTACTGAACATGTATTAGTTGGTTGCAAATAAGCGGAACAATGAAGAAATTTCACTTAAATTTATTGTGGATGAGGTTTCGTGTATTGGAATCGCAACAACGGAAAAGAAAGGTGGTTATTGTAAATATAAAATTTAATTGTACGCTACCGAAGAGAAATCATAAGAAAGTGTTTACAAAAGGACGTAGAAGACGAGTAAAAATTAGACATAGAGGTTCAAATGTAAATTTCAAAGGCTCTAAGTAATCCCATGAAGCCCAAATTGACCCTTACGTGCATGCAAAGGTAGAAATGGTAGACGCTAAAAATCGAATACCTCAAGTGAAAACGCCAATTACACATAAAGGCCATTACGTAAGGAACTGCTAGTCTTTTGACCCTTACGTGCATGCAAAGGTAGAAATGGTAGACGCTAAAAATCGAATACCTCAAGTGAAAACGCCAATTACACATAAAGGCCATTACGTAAGGAACTGCTAGTCTTTTGTGTTGGTGAAAGCACGGAGTCTTGGCCATTTTGATCATTTCTACGTGTAGTCTCAAAGTTTTCCAAACCGCTCTGTGGAGTAAAAATGAACATGTCCTTGAATATTACACTCTCCAACCTTTCAACCTTTATATCTACAGGAATATGTAAGGCTAAACGGTTCAAAGAGGGGAGGAGAAGGTTTTACTTAGTGGCGACAAAAGGCTACCGAACAAGAGGGTGAAAGAGAAAAGCGATTCGACGATGTCGCAATGGCGAACATCTGCAAGAAAGGAGAAACGAGGAAAATAAGGACGAAAAAGGATAGACCGTAGGCTTACCTGATGTAAACTTCTTAAAAGCGCAATCATCAGGCTGGCTTGAGAAGAAGAGCGAGGATACTATTGTGCATGAAACAATCTATGAGACAACACATACTAACCGAACAACCAAGAATCTTCGCAGGAGCAGCTACCCTCAATTTTGAAGGAAACAAATTCTGTTTATGCAAATTAACTATTCAAAAAGAACACGAACAGAAAGATATAATATCTAATGTTGTGTCAGTCATATCAATACAAAAGTAAGCATATATTCTTCGCACGCGCTGGGTCAGATGGTTGAGCTCCTCATTTCTTGAGGCACGAGTGAGGGTTCGACCCTTCCCATTAGCAGGACATTTAAATTTGGCCTTCGGACATGTGTAATCCATCTAAACTAGTTGTGTCATCACCTTAAAGTCGTTGTAATTCCGTGTCAAACTAGTATAATCCATGCAATAAGAAAGGTCTCACATGCTCTATGCCCAATCAAACTATACAAAGAATTGTAATTTCAAAGCTAAAGCTCAGGAGAGTAGGCCTCGGGTGAACATCTGTAGAGGAGGTACTGGAGTATCTACTTTTAGTATAAGCAAGTACCATGCACTTCTAGTACCTCGCCTACTCAAGGGAGGTTCTCCTTTGGGAAATATACCCTTTAACACTTCTGTGAGCAGGCAGATAACAATAATTCTACTGAATTGTAAATACTCAAAGAGAACACAAATGACAATAGTGGAAGACTAAACCACTCCTTAGTTGGAACAAATGATTACAATGTAGTCAAAGGAAATGCTCCAAAAGCTGATGCTCTATGCTAACATGTCAATCGAGAACAAAACAAACTCAATACAAGAAATTCGTCCAATAAAATGAACATAACTAGATGAAGACTTGCACTGCTCAATACAAAGGTATGAAGACTTGCTCTAATGGAAGAGCATGGAAATACCACTGACTCAAATTGAATGACAAAACCAAGCCACTTCTTTACACTAGAATGCTATTAGCCCTCCACTAGGAAGCCCAAGCTCTGTATCCTCATCACAGAGTGACTTCCTACAGTAGGTTTGTAGCCACAGAGTGCAAGGAGATGACTTAAAGAGATGCTCGAAATAAGCTCTATACCTATCTGTATCTCTGTGTATGTATCCCCAATGAATACTAGTCCATTGCTTTTATAGGCTCCAATAGGCCAAGAGGTCCTTGAAGATTCCTCATGTCCATTGATCATGCATCGATTGATTGCCCCAAAATTGGAGGGGTACATAAAATATGCCATCAGTTTTGAATTGGATCCTCAAAAATAGGTAGTCGTCAGGAATGGTCAGCGGCAACAGTCATTTATCCACTTAGTCTTTTACCACTTACACTTTTACTGTCACTTTTGAATGTAAACTGAGATCCTCATTATGTGCTGCCTCTGATATTGGAATGGCCCTCAAAAGCACATCCTTCAAATACTTCTTCACATAATTCTTGTAGTAGCTTTTGACCATCTAACCGTGAAAGAAATCTTTTGCTGACGGATGTCTCAGAAACGCCAGTATCATCTTTTGCCTATCTTACATATTGAGTGGTGGAAGGTAGTGAGTGGTGTGAGTGGTATGGGGAGTGGTGGGAGATGTGGGAATGTGGAATGGAGAGTGGAGTTAAGGGTGGGTGGAGATTGAGGGGGGTGGAGTGGAGTGTGGGTGGATTTTGAGGGGGGGGGGGGGGGGCGGGGAGTGGAGGGTGGAGTTAGGGTTGGAGTTGAGGGTGGAGTGGAGTGGAGTGTGCTGTCGGTGGAGTTTGAGGGGGGGGTGGAGTGGAGGGTGCAGTTAGGGATGGAGTTGAGGGTGGAGTTAGGGTTGGAGTTGAGGGGGGGGGGGGGGGTGGAGTGGAGTGAGGGTGGAGTGGAGTGGAGTGTTCCGTGGGTGGAGTTTGAGGAGGGGGGGGTGGAGTGGAGGGTGGAGTTAGGGTTGGATTTGAGGGTGAAGTTAGGGTTGGAGTTGAGGGGGGTTGGAGTGGAGTGTGGGTGGAGGTTGAGGGGGGGTGGAGTGGAGTGTGGGGGGTGGACTTGAGTGTGGGTGGAGATTGACGGGGTGGAGTGGAGTGTGTGGTGGAGTTTGAAGGGGGGGTGGAGTGGAGTGCGGGTGGATTTTGAGGGGGGGTGGGGAGAGTGGAGTGTGGGTGGAGTTTGAGGGGGGGGGGGGGAGGGTGGAGTGGATTGGAGTTGAGAGTGGAGTTTGCGGGGGGTGGCGTGGAGTGTGGGTGGAGTTTGAGGGGTGGTAAGTGGAGGGTAGAGTTAGGGTTGGAGTTGAGGGTGGAGTGGAATGGAGTGGCCGT
The DNA here is from genome assembly GCA_020310875.1 of Ceratopteris richardii. Taxonomy (NCBI): domain Eukaryota; kingdom Viridiplantae; phylum Streptophyta; class Polypodiopsida; order Polypodiales; family Pteridaceae; genus Ceratopteris; species Ceratopteris richardii. The sequence goes on from CM035427.1 coordinate 15,354,663, forward strand.
GGGTGGAGTTTGAGGGGGAGGTGGAGTGCAGGGTGGAGTTAGGGTTGGAGTTGAGGGTGGAGTTAGAGTTGGAATTGAGGGGGGGTGGAGTGAAGTGACGGTGGAGTTTGAGGAGGGGTGGAGTGAAGGGTGGAGTTTGAGGTGAAGGGGGGGGGGGAGTGGAGCATGGGAGGTTAGGAATTCCTCATTGAAGATCAATAGTTGCAATGATCTTTCCCCATCATGATGAAATTTCAGAAGATTATCCTGGCCTATCGGCCAAGGTGGTAAACTTGTTGAATTCATCAATGTAGCGTGCGTGCGGCCCAGAACATCTAAGGGCATCATAGATGGTATTGCCTCAAACCTGTTGAATTCATCAGTGTAGCGCGCAGTGAGTGGGGAAGCAAGGGAGGCATAGGGGTGGGCTACGAGAGGCTGTGGTTGGGGCAAAGGATGGAGGCATGGGGGGTTGCAGAAGGCTATAGGTGGGGGAAGATGGAGGCGTGAGGGCATTGCGGGAGGCACGAGGTGGGGGGAGATGGAGGTGTGGGGGGGGGGGGGGGTTGCGAGAGGTTGTGGGTGGGGGAAGCGGGTAGGCATAGGGGGGTTGCGGGAGGCTCTGGGTGGGGGAGGGAGGGAGGCATGGAGTGGGGTGGGCTGCGGAAGGCTGCGGTTGAGGGAAAAGGACGCACAGGGAGGGCTGCGGGGTTTGTGGGCTGGAGTAGGAGGGAATGACGGGGAGGGGGTTGCGGATGAGTGTGTGGGGGAGTGGTAGCCGCGATAGCAGGTGGGAGTAGGAGGGGATGGTGGAGGATGAAAGGGAGAAAGAGAGAGAGAGAGAGAGAGAGAGAGAGAGAGAGAGCCATGATACAGACCCCCACATCAAGTCTTTGCACTGTCGTGCTGCAATTCCTCCTTTATTTGCTTATTTTAATAAGACCAAAATAAATTGCAAACACTGCATGAAATACGGTATATACAGTGAACGAAGTACTTCCGGGTTTACCTAATTCAGGTAATTTTTCACCCTGGAGATGTTCATCGGGGGTATCCTCTTACCCTGCAACTCCTCCAGATGCATTGCTCCATGTGGTAATACCTTTATCACTCTATATGGACCTATTCATTTGGGTGCTAATTTGGTTGAAACTCCTCGAATTTGATGCATTAAAACCAAGGATCCTTCATGTACTTCATTGAACCTAAGATACATGTCATCTAATCTTTTGTGCTCTTCTTGTGTTACCTAAAGTCTTTGCATTGCTCGTTCTCTGTATTCTTCTAGTGCCACCAGTCTCCTAATGGGAGGTTCAATTCCAATGGTTCTGGCTCCACATTCTCTTTTGATAATAAATTCGATTGCTGCTAATGCCTCTTTTCCATATACTAAGTGAAATGGACTCTCGCCAGTGGTTCCCCTCTTTGTAGTTCTGAAGGCCCAAATTGCACCGATCAATGCTTGTGGCCAAAAGCTTTGATGATCAAAAGATAATTTGCACAGCAACCCAATCAAAATCTTATTGGAGCTTTCTGCTTGGCCATTTTCTCTTGGATAGTAGGCACGAAGTTTTATGAAAAATCTTGTACCTATCAAATATAAATTGGAGCAATTGATTTACAAAATGTGTGCCCCTATCAGTAGTGATTTCCATTGGGCAACCAAATCTTGAGAAAATACGTTAATACCAAAACTTAGCTATTGTTAAAGCTGTGCAATCCATAGTAGCTTTAGCCTCAATCCATTTAGTTGCATAACATGTGGCCATCAATGTATACTTCTTACCCCCAGGTTGACTAGTTGGAGTAATTGGTCCTATGAAATCAAGACCCCATCGTTCAAATGGGAGCCATCCTGTAGATATGACTAATGGTTTGAAATTCAATCTAGTTGACGTAGGAGCACATCTCTAGCAAATGTGGCATTCTTTAGCAAACTTGATTGCATCCTTGTAGATATGAGGCCACCATAGTCCTTTGTGTATGATTCTGTGAGCCAATTCTTCTCCCTTTTGATGTCCTTCACTGTGTGCTGCCTCTAGCAAAAGATTTACCTCCTCTGGATAAACACACTTCCTCAAGATACCATCCTGACAATATTTATATAAATCCCCATTTATAAGTGAGTACACTTTGGTTTAAGGAGCAATCTTCTCTTTTCTATAGGTGTCAAGTGTTTTGGGAGTTTTCCAGTAATGAGAAAATGGAGAATTCCATCATACCAATCAGCCTAAGTTACTACTAGAAAGAGATTACTATCCACCAGTTCATCATTAATACATGTTGCCTTCTCGCTCATTGTAGTCCTGGATACTTGATCTGCCATGTAGTGCTCTCTTCCTGGCTTAATATGAATATCAAAGTTAAATTCTTGAAACAGGAGTAACCATCTCCAAACCCTTCCAGCTACTCTAGGCTTGTTTATCAAGTACTTCAAGGGCTGATGGTTAGATATGACTATAAAATATACACCGAGAAGGTAATGCTGAAATTTTTGAATAGCAAATACAATAGCCAAACCTTCCCTTTCGGTCCTATTGTAATTCCTTTCTGCCTTGGTGAGTAGTCTGCTGGCATAGGCGATAGGTCTGTCAACCTTGTGTGATGATGGTTGAGCTAGAACCGCACCAATAGCATGAAGACTCGCATCTGTATGCACATGAAACTCCAATGACCAGTTAGGAACACTTAAAAGTGGAGCAGTACATAACCTCAATTTTAGTTCACAAAATGCTTTCTCAGCTTCAGCACTCCATGAGATGGGGATCTTTTTACTAGTAGGCCTTGATAAAGGCTTAGCTATTTCTGAATACATTCGTATAAATCTTCTATGGTATCCTGCATGGCCCAAAAAGCTTTGCACTTCCTTTGGGGTTTGTGGAATAGGCATGGAGAGGATAGCAGTAACCTTTGCAGGGTCAACCATTATCCCTTCAATAGATACTATGTGACCAGGAAGAGTGCCCTTGGTGACCAAAAAGTGACATTTAGCAGGATTTAATTTCAAACCTGCTTTGAGACATTCCTCAAAGATTTCTTTTAGATTTTCCAAATGATCATTGAAGTCCTGAACCGTTGCCCTTCTATCTATGCATGAAAACACTGAAAAGTCATTCATGAAAATGTGCAGAAAAATTGTTAACCACTTGCCCAATATCAGATACATTGTTCTATTAAATGAAGCTGGTGCATTTTTCAAGCCAAAAGCCATATGTGTATAGACATAAGTGCCCCATGGAGTAACGAAGGCTGTTTTGTCCCTATCATAAGGATGGATCACTATCTGATTGTAGCCACTAAAACCATCCAGAAAGCTATACAAAGTGTGTCCGGCTACTTCCTCAAGTACTTGCTCTGTGAAGGGTTGAGGAAATCCATCGTGAATAGTTACCTTATTCAAGGCACGAAAATCAACGCAGACTCTTATTTTTTCATTATTTTTCTTGGGTACAATAACAATAGAAGAAAGCCACCTGGAATGTTCTACTAGAACAATAATACCTGCTTCTTCTAGTTTTGTAATCCAAGCTCCTCTCGTATCCCTGTTAGATCTTTGTAGGACCATGTGAAGACATTTTTGTAACCAGAAAGTAAAGAAGTAACCTTTTGTAGTAAAGGGGGATAATGCCATAGCCAAGAGGCCAATTGGAGTACTTGAGGGTTCTCTTCATCCCCTAGATTTACTTCTTGAACCACTCTTTCAGGACTAGTCTTGCTTGAGAAATCATCTCCACTGTATGCAGGAGTGGAATTTAGCTTATATTCTGCAATATGTTCTCTAGCCCATCCTTGAGGTATATCCAAAAAGGGGAGATCTTCTCTGCATTCAGGCTCATAACTTTTCTTTTCTGATACTTCTATAGTTGTTGCCCCTTCAATGTTTGTGCTCAAGTGCAAACTCTTAATCTCTAATTCCTTGTGAACTTCATGGCTCTTTTCTGCAACTCCTTCATCTGCAACTCCTTCCATCATCCAATTCAATAATGTATCTTCTTCTTGGGGTAAAGAGGGCATTACATGAGTGTCCACAGTATACCTAGTAGTTTTCCTTGAGTGGAATCCTTCTTCCAAGTGAAGTTGCAGTTGGCTATTGGTGTTTGTTGAAATCCACAACTTGTTTTTCCCCCAATCTTGCAAAGCTTTTGCTTGCGTTATCCAAGGTCTTCCCAAGAGTAAAGGGTAAGAATTCTCCTGTGGAAGTGCAATAACAACAAAATCTAGAACAAAGTGACAACCTTGTACTATCATAAATACCTTTTCAATAATGCCAATTGGTGCAACCCGATGTTGATCTGCTACGGTAACTGTGAATGGTGCCATCTTGGTGGGGTTCAAATTCAGTTTCCTCATTGTGAAATCTGGCATCAAATGCCAGAGCCTCCATCTATGATCACACGTGTGAGAGCTTCATACTTTATAAAAACAGATAACCTTGAGCTTTGGTAGTCTATCAGAGGTGTAGGGGGAAAATCAACCATGAAACCATCTATGCTAGGTGGTGGGCTCAGGTAAGCAGAGTGTATAATCCTTAATAAGTCACTTCTCATGTTTGAATCCATCTTTATGAGTTCGTACAGACTAACCTTGTGATGAATACCTTTCAAGATCTGCTCAATGTTTACCTCATGTGTGTCTTCTTGCAGACTTGTTGGTTGATCCCTTAGTGAAGTAGCCATCCTTTCATAAGCTCCTTCAATATCTATTTGGCCCTTCCACACAACCTTCTTTTCCTCCTCTTTATCATGGAGTCCTTCTTATTCCTTTCTACGAGTTGTTTCCGCTTGTCTGGCTCTAGTCATCATCGGCATTGAAGAAGATGAAACAGCATAAGACTAAGTGTTCATATCTTCTAATTGTGGGGAGACTACAATCATGTGAATTGGAGCACGGCGGCTCCTTGGGCAATCCTTGGTATAGTGATCCTTAGCCTCTGGACAATGCTGACAATGGGGTGCATCTTCGAGAAGGGAACACCATTTTTCATATGGCCATACTCATCACAACAATAACACATCAATGGCCTATTATATCTAGGCTTGGTAGGATGATTCTCCTCTCTATTAGGTGCATTTGAAGAACTAGCATAATATGAATCTAGAGCTTGATGGTTACCTCGTTGTTTTGTACCCTTGAGGTAGTAACAGTCACTAGCTTCATGGCCATCCTTTCCACAAAATTGACAGCTTACCCTGTTAGGACAATTAGCATTGGAATGTCCATTGTTGTTACATATTGTACACCAAATCTACCTTCTTATATCCTGAGTGGTCCGCAAATCTTCTAACTCGCGACGAAGTTGGGCTACTTCATCATCACTATGACCTAGCGGTGGCAAGACCTTTTCTTCTTGGTGATTTTGCTGCATTCTCAATGTCTCCAGTTCTTTCCTGAGTTGCCCAATAGGGTCTAGTTCTGCTGCAGAATTTGGTTGTGTCTCCCCTTCAAAATGTTGCCTAACTTCTTGAATGCGTGATGCCACTGCAACAAAATCATTAAGGGTTGCATCGAATCTAAGAGACTCACAGAGCTTCTGCTGAGATGACCTGGGCAAAGGTTTTTATACCCATTTTTTAACCAAGAAATCACCTGGAGCATGTGGCAAACGTGCAACAAGTGCTTTCGTCCTAGTGTGAAGTTTGTGAAAGGATTCACCTGATCTTAGCTTTGGGTTCTCTAGTTGATCTAGAGCTCTTTTGGAGGAGTCACTTGGTCGAAATGTTTGTGACAACATCGTCTTCAGAGCCTCCCATGTAGCAAAATGGCCATCTGCATATTGATTGTACCATTTGTCAGCAAGGCCTTCCAATGTGGATGGGAAGAGTACGAGCACTACATCCTCTCTATTGTGCAAACCTCATCCATGGCATAAGGAGATGAATCTCCTCACATGATCATCAACATCCTCATAAGCTTGTCCCTTGAAGGTAGGGAACTTGATATTGAGTCTAGAGAGTAAATGAGAGAGATCCTCCATTTGCACTGGTGTTTCCTCTAATGTATCTGAGGAGAAGTCTAATGTTCTCCTATGCTTTTCTTTTGATAGTGGAGTCCCACCCAAATCAGCTCATAAATTCAAAGGAGGTAGAGGGGACTTTGGTTCACTAGTCGAAGATATATCTATCTTTTTAAGGCTCCTTCGTACACAAAGAGGCTCTTTATCTGCTCGCGTATGGGTCATGTACCTACTTGCAAGATGCAATAGGGCAAAAAACAATGAAAAAGGACTATTTACTATGGCCTCTCACAGAAATGCAATTGTCCCACCATGCGTGTCAAACTTTAGGGGAGGTACTTGGGTATCTACTTTTAGTAGGAGCATGCACCATGCACTTCTAGTACTTCACCTACTCAAGGGAGGTTCTCCTTAGGGAAATATACCCTTTAACACTTCTGTGAGCAGGCAGATAACAATAATTGTATTGAATTGTAAATACTCAAGGAGAAGACAATTTACAATAGTCGAAGACTAAACCACTCCTTAGATGGAACAAACGATTACAATGTAGGCAAAGGAAATGCTCCAAAAGCTGATGCTCTATGCTAACGTCTCAATCCAAAACAAAACAGAATCAATACAACAGATTCGTCCAATAAAATGAACACAACCAGATGAAGACTTGCACTGCTCAGTACAAAGGTATGAAGACTTGCTCTAATGGAAGAGCATGGAAATACCACTCACTCAAATTGAATGACAAAACCAAGCCACTTCTTTACACTATAGTGCTATTAGCCCTCCACTGGGAAGCCCATGCTCTGAATCCTCACAACAGAGTGACTTCCTACAGTAGGCTTGTAGCCACAGAGTGCAAAGCAAGGACCAAAAGAGATGCTCGAAATAAGCTTTATACCTGTCTGTATCTATGTGTATGTATCCCCAATGAATACTAGTCCATTGCTTTTATAGGCTCCAATAGGCCAAGAGAGCTTTACCGATTCCTCACCTCCACTGATCATGCACTAATTGATTGCCCCAAAATTGGAGGGGTAGATCAAATATGCCACCAATTTTGAATTAGATCCTCAAAAATAGGCACTCATCACGAATGGTAAGCGACAATAGTCATTTATCCACTTACTCTTTTAGTACTTACACTTTTACTATCACTTTTGAATGTAAGTTGAGATCCTCATTATGTGCCACTTGTGATATTGGAATGACCCTCAAAAGCACATCCTTCACATAATTCTTGTAGTAGATTTTGACCATCTAACCCTGAAAGAAATCTTCTATTGAATCATGTCTCGGAAACTCTAGTATCATCTTTTGCCTATCTTACATATTGAGTGGTGGAAGGTAGTGAGTGGTGTGAGTGGTATGGGGAGTGGTGGGAGGTATGGGAATGTGGAATGGAGATTGGAGTTGAGGGTGGGTGGAGTTTGAGGGGGTGGAGTGGAGTGTGGGTGGAGTTAATTGAGGGGGGGGGGGGGGGGGGGAGTGGAGGGTGGAGTTAGGGTTGGAGTTGAGGGTGGAGTGGAGTGGAGTGTGCTGTGGGTGGATTTGAGGGGGGGGGGGGGGGGGGTGGAGTGGAGGGTGGAGTTAGGGTTGGAGTTGAGGGTGGAGTTAGGGTTGGAGTTGAGGGGGGTGGAGTGGAGTGAGGGTGGAGTGGAGTGGAGTGTGCCGTGGGTGGAGTTTGAGGGGGGGGGGGGGGGGGGGGGGTGGGAGTGGAGGGTGGAGTTAGGGTTGGAGTTGAGGGTGGAGTTAGGGCTGGAGTTGAGGGGGACTAGAGTGGAGTGTGGGTGGAGTTTGAGGGGGGCTGGAGTGGAGTGTGTGGTGGAGTTTGAAGGGGGGGGGTGGAGTTCGGGTTGGAGTTGAGGGTGGAGTTAGGGTTGGAGTTGAGCGTGGAGTTAGGGTTGGAGTTGACGGGGGGTGGAGTGGAGTGTGGGTGAAGTTTGAGGGGGGGTGGAGTGGAGTGTGTGGTGGAGTTTGAAGGGGGGGGGGGGGGGGGGATGGTGGAGTGGAGTGCGGGTGGAGTTTGAGGGGGGTGAGAGTGCAGTGTGGGTGGAGTTTGAGGGGGGGGGGGGGGGTGGGAGTGGAGTGGACTGGAGTTGACGGTGGAGTTTGAGGGGGATGGAGTGGAGTGTGGGTGGAGTTTGAGGGGGGGGGGGTGAAGTTGAGGCTGGATTTATGTTGGGTGTGTGTAGAAGTGCGAGAGACACACAAGAAGCACACACAAGGAGCACAAACGCAGCAAGATACACGGAGAAGACGATGGCTGGAATAGCTCTCTCTATTGATCGATGAACTGAGCTGAAGTAAGAGCTGAATAATATTCCTAAGTACAAAATACCACCACATATGAGAGTATCAATTATGTGGTAACATGGGGAAAAAACCTCTAGCCAGCACTAGAGTAAAAAGTGCCCATGTATAGGGAAAAGGTTCACATCAAAGCTACTCAAGGAACACATAAGTGTAACAAACCCCCCTGGAGCAAATGATGTGAACACATACATGAAGTGACAAATCAGCCCCCACAAGGTAATAAGCCTAAAGCTTTGCAAAAAGCTTCAAAGTTTTCCCGTGGAAGAGCTTTGGTGAATATGTCTGCCACATTATCTTGTGTAGGCACATATATCAAATCAATATCTCCTGCATGAAGGCGCTCTCTCACATAATGATAATGCACCTCAATATTTTTGGTCCGTGCATGAAACACTGGGTTTCGTGCAACAGCCAAAGCACTCTGACTATCTGTGAGAATATGCGTACCAGCATCAATCTCCATGCAAAGATCCATCAATAGGTGTCTCAACCATATACACTCCACTGTAGCTGTGAAAACTACCCTGTACTCAGCTTCATAACTTGATGTCGCCACTGTAGGTTGCTTCTTACTCAACCAAGATGTGCATGATTCTCCAAGGAAAAAAGCAATTACCACTAGTGGACACGGGAGTATCATAACAACCAACCCAATCACTATCTGTAAAAGTATGCAAGCATGGTTGAACATCTCTGCCATAAAAGAGACCTAAGCTCAAAGTGCCTCGAAGATATCTAAACACACGTTTCACCGCTTTCCAATGCTTAGTGCTAGGGATATGCATGAATCGACTCAACTGGGAAACTGCATACTGTACATCCGGCCTTGTGTTGCATGCATATATAAGACATCCCACAGCTTGCTGACAAAGAGAATGTCAAATGCACCACTGGAATCCTCAACTGAGAACCTGAATCCTGTCTCAAGTGGTTTGGAAACTGGCTTGCAATCCTCAAAGTCAAAACGCTGAAGTAGTTTTTCAACATACTTTGCTTGATGCATAACAATTCCCCCCTCAACGGATACAAACTGGATGCCAAGATAGTAGCTCAAAAGACCAAGATAAGTGACATCAAAAGTATGCTGCAAATCAGCCATAAGAATGTCAAGTTTTGCATCACATGACCCAGTCAAGAGTATGTCATCGACATAAAGAACAAGCACTATAAGTTCAGCCCCATTTTTGCGTACATAGAGTGTGCTTTCAATCGGACTACATGTGAAGCCAAGAGCAATCAAGTGCTTATGTATTTTGTCATACCATGCACGTGGAGCTTGCTTGAGACCATACAAGGCTTTATGCAAGTGACAAACCATATGCTCTTTCCATTTCATAGCAAATCTAGGAGGTTGCTTCACATAAACCTCTTCTTGCAAATCACCATTCAAGAAGGCTGTTTTTATGTCCAATTGATGCACTTTCTAGCCTCGATGGGCTGCCAATGCAACCACGGTACGAATCGTAGTCATGCGTGAAGTAGGTGCAAATGTTTCCTCATAGTCAATGACATATTGTTGCGCATATCCTTTGGCAACCAATCTAGCTTTGTAGCGATCAATGGCACCATCAGATTTTCTCTTAATCTTGTAAACCCACTTTGTACCAATGGCATTCTTTCCTTTTGGCAATTCACATAACTCCCAAGTACCATTCCTATGTATGGAATCCATTTCTGATTGCATAGCACTCATCCATTGTGGATCGTCACATGCATCTTCAAAAGAAAGTGGCTCTTCATTACATGCTGTAGCAATAAGAGAATAATCCACAAAATTTTTTGATGCATGGTGAGAGCTTGATCTTGTTCTACCAAGTAAAGGTGCACTCAATTTGCTGTCCTGCAAAGTTTGTTTCAGCCACTTTGGCATAGATTTTGCACTCTTGATAAACATGCGTTCATTATGTAATACATCTTCAATATGTACATCATGTGTGGGCTGAATTTCATGCTCGTTTTTAACCATATTTTGATGCAAATGTTCAGCCATATGTGGCTGAAAATTTCCAACAGTTTTGGCAATTTTTGGTTGAAAATTTTCAGCCATGTTTGGATGGAAATTCTCAGCATTTTCAGCCCTATTTGGCTGGAGTTTTTCAGCCCTTTGAACCTCAGTTGGCTGGTCTACATGGCCATAGTCAACCGCACCATTTTGGAACAAAGTCATGAGTGTATCGAACACATCTTGTCAGCTAACTGTTGGCAGTTTTTTGCATTCAAGTAGAGGGAAAGCTGAATTTTTAGCAAATACCACATCTCGACTCACAATAATTGTGTTCTTCAATGAATGGTACAACCGATATCCCTTACTTTCAGCACTATAACCAACAAATATACATTTCTTTGCCTTGTCATCAAGTTTGTGACGTTGTTGTGATGGCACAAGAGCATATGCCAAACAACCAAACACACGCATATGACTAACCATAGGCTTATGACCATTCCAAGCCTCATAAGGAGTGATGAATCTCAATAATTTTGTAGGGGAGCGATTCAACACATAATTTGCACACATGACCGCTTCCATCCAAAACTTATGAGGAAGATGCTTTCCTTTAACCATACATCGTGCCATTTCAAGTAGAGTTCTATTTTTACGCTCGGCAACACCATTTTGTTGAGGTGTATATGGCACCATACATTGGTGTGAAATACCTCTTTCACGAAGAAAAGCATTAAACTCATGTGACATGTACTCACCACCACGATCCATGCGTAGAGTCAAAAGCCTTTGTGAAGAAAAATTTTCAGCCATAGCTAAAAATGATTTGAAACAAGAAAATACCTCATTCTTTGCTTTCATAGGATACACCCATGTATGGCGAGTAGCATCAACAATGAAGGTAACAAAATATACATGCCTCCCAAAAGATGGAGTCTTGACGGGAGCACATACATCACTATGAACAAGCTGCAATTTTCTTGTAGTGTGTGTATGACTATCTTTTGGAAAAGAAGCACGATGCACTTTTCCAAGTGCAACCTTCACATGCATGCTTTTCAATGGACTCAAGTGTAGGCAAGCCAATAACCATGTCCTTCTTTTGCAAGTAGAGCAAACTATTGAAGTTCAAGTGACCAAAATGAGCATGCCAAAGCTCCATTTCAGCCATGGAAGAAGTATGAGCAACCAAGGCATTCGAGGCAGTCCTCTTGTATGTATCCATGCGATACAAACCATTACATAATGTACCGGACATCACGATAACATCGCCATTGCGGAAATCATGAACCATACACTTATCATCAACAAAGTGTAAATGAAGTCCAGCTTTGGCAATCAACGGAACTGAAATTAAGTTCTTCTTCATACCCGGCACATACAATGCATTTTTCAAGAGAATCACACCTCCATTTGCAGCCGTAAGCTCAATTTCTCCTACTCCAATGATAGGATAAGAGGCATTGTTTGTACACACCACATGTCCTCCTTTAGGTGCATCTTTCAAAGAGGCAAAAAATCTTTTACATGATGTTATGTGCTTTGAAGCACCACTATCAAAGAACCAATCCGAATCAGCCTCACTCACAACCATACATTTAGAATGTAAAGAAGCATCATAATGACATGTAACAACACATGCCCAAAAGTCTTGAGCCATGTTAGCTTCATCATTCTCTGCATTTGTTGAATTTTCAGCAATAGACATGCCGGATTCCTTATTCTTTTCATTGCGTTTAGCAAGTTTTCTACACTCATCAATAGTATGACCAGCCTTCCGGCAATATTTGCATCTCTTCCTCTTTTGAAAATCACCATCATTAGAGGAATGAGTGGAAGAGGAAGCTTGAGGCTTTGGTTTTGATGAACCAAAAGCTGAACCATACTTGCTTTTCCCCTTTTGTGAGATAGCAAGTGCTTGCGTTCCCTCAATCAAACCACTCCTATTCACTCTAGATTGCTCTTCTTGCAAAAGAAGAGACACAACTTCATAAAATGCATACATATTAGGATTACCTTTTGCAACCAAGCGAAGTGTAGTTGCAAAGCTTTGAAAAGATTCCGGTAATCCTTTCAACAATGTAGAAATGAGTGATGCATCCGAAATGATCTCATCTATGTTTGCCAATTGCTCTTTCAAGTCCTTGATGCATGTCACATAAACATCCACTGACTCATTTTCAGCCATACATACATCTTCAAGTTGCTTCCTCAAGTATGCAACACGTGCTTCATTACGCACCGCATACAAAGAAGCAAGAGTGTCCCATGCCTATCTCGATGTAGACCATGATCGAATGTGTGGAACTATATGACGCTTCACTGAAAGTGCAATCAAAGCATGAGCTTGAGCATCTTTTCCATCCCATCTAAGCTGCTCCTGTGTAGGTGGAGAACGAGAAACCACTGTACTCAAAGAAGAAGCTCCATCTGTGATAGTAGACTGTGAAGTAGAAGCACCTGCCAGTCTTCGATCTACATCTACCACTATATTCCAAAGTTTTTTTGCACCAAGAACATGCTTCATCATGTAAGACCACATCGGATAGTTGGTCCCATCAAGCTTATCTTCAGCTTGAAGCATGCCAAACAAGTCATTGCTGCCCGCCATTTCACTAAGGAACAAGAATGTGACAAAATCTTCACTTCGATGAAAGCTGAAATGAGTGCTGAAATTGTAGCTCACAAACCATCACTCTGATGGCGATTTTGACTGCACGAATAGCTTCGAAATGGGGGTAAAACCCCAGCACACCTGATGGAAATGTTTCCGGGCTGCTGAAATTCACACTTCTATGCTTCGAAGTCGATTTGCACTATTAAAGTGCACGCCCGCCGCGACATGAAAAAACCAAAACTTAAGAAGAAGCTGAACCTGCTCTGATACCACTATTGGGTGTGTGTAGAAGTGTGAGAGACACACAAGAAGCACACACAAGGAGCACAAACGCAGCAAGACACACGGAGAAGACGATGGCTGTAATAGCTCTCTCTATCGATCGATGAACTGAACTGAAGTAAGAGCTGAATAATATCCCTAAATACAAAGTACCACCAGATATGAGAATATCGAGTATGTGGTAACATGGGGAAAAGACCTCTAGCCAACACTAGAGTAAAAAGTGCCCATGTATAGGGAAAAGGTTCACATCAAAGCTACTCGAGGAACACATAAGTGTAACAATTTAGGGTTGGAGTTGAGGGTGGAGTGGAGTGGAGTGTGCCTTGGGTGGAGTTTGAGGGGGGGTGGAGTGGAGGGTGGAGTTAGGGTTGGAGTTGAGGGTGGAGTTAGGGTTGGAGTTGATGAGGGTGGAGTGGAGTGAGGGTGGAGTTTGAGGAGGGGTGGAGTCAAGGGTGGAGTTTGAAGGGGGGGGGGGGGGAGTGGAGTGTCGGAGGTTAGGAATTCCTCGTTGAAGATCAATAATTGCAATGATCTTTCCTCATCACGATGAAATTTCAAAAGATTATCTGGGCCTGTCAGCCAAGGTGGTAAACTTGTTGAATTCATCAATGTAGCGTGTGTGTGGCCCAGAACATCTAAGGGCATCACAGATGGTATTGTCTCAAGCATGTTGAATTCATTAGTGTAATGCACTATGAGTGGGGAAGTGAGGGAGGCATGGGGGGTGGGCTGCAGGAGGTTGCGGTTGGGGAGAAGGAGGGAGGCATGGGGGGTTGCGGGAGGCTACAAGTGGGGGAAGATGGAGGTGTGGGGGGGAGGGGTGGTTGCAGGAGGCAGCAGGTGGGGGGAGATGGAGGCATGGGGGGGGGGGGGGGTTGCGGGAGGCTATGGGTGGGGAGTAAGGTAGGTGGGGGGGGGGGGGGGGGGGTTCTAGGAGGCTGTGGGTGCGGGAGTGAGGGAGGCATGGGGTGGGGTGGGCTGGGGAAGACTGCGGGTGAGGGAAAAGGAAGCAAGGGGAGGGTTGCAGGGTTTGTGGGCAGGAGTAGGAGGGAATGGCGGGGAGGGGGCTGCGCATGAGTGTGTGGGTGGGGGGTGGCAACGGGGATAGCGGGTAGGAGTAGGCGGGGATGGCAGGGAATGCACGGGGGGGGGAGGGAGAGAGAGAGAGAGAGAGAGAGAGAGAGAGAGAGAGAGAGAGACTACCGCACAGGGCTAGAGAGAGAGAGAGAGAGAGTCTACCGTGATACAACGTCCATTAAAACAAAAGAAAAAAACAAACAAAAACAATAAGAATATATCTTTTAATGGTCCCACTCTCAAGTGGGTAGTCCGATTTGTGAAAACAACTCTCTTGAAAGGTAATTTATTATTAATGTGTTGCTAGTGGAAAGAGTTTAGATCAAATGGTTTACTTCTAGACATTGTTGATTCCACTAGCAACACATTAATAATAAATTATCTTTCATTAAAGAAAGATTACTATTGAAGAGAGCATCTATGCTGCACGAGCAATTTGCGCCCATAGAAACATTTACAAGCCATAGTCGTTTCAAAGACGCGATCCTCAGAAAGTGTTTGGAGTTACCTGAACAGTGTTTGGAGGTAGCATATCATTTTTCAAAACTCATTTCGTGACGTACATGCCCCTCTTCATTTCAGGATCCCTCTTATGTTTCAATACACTTCTTTGCATTGATTAGTTGTGACGTTAATGGCCATAGAAGATATGTTTGCAAAGATTTCTTTGCCATAGAAGTGGAGATCCTCTGCACGACGTTTTTTGCTTTTCCAAGTGTGGATGTTCATGGCCATAAGTTGAAATCATGACAATAAAACGAAAACAAGAAACTAGATATGTTTTTATTTTTAGGGGTGCCTTTACATGAGATTGAAATCATGTTTTCCTAAAGAACTCTATATTGCATTGGGTTTTTAAATACTTAGTTTTTTAATAAACGAAGAAGTTAAAAACAGCAAGTTCGGCCGAGGGCTAGTCTTCTTGCATGAATTCATAAAAGGAAAAAGTTATAATGAAGGTACATAGTGCATATGGGATCCCTCGTATCTCATAGAGTAGGGGTAGGTCAATTCGAAGGCCAAACAATGGTGATGGTCAAAACTTTTGTAGGAACCCTATGTTTTAGAAAAAGAGTGAAGAAGAAGGTTCATGATCTTTTTGTCGTCCTCATAGGAGGGTAACTTACTATTATCTTGTTATTTTCAAAGATTAAAATCATATGGTGTGTAAAGGAAGGGGAATTCTTAGAATTACATATTCTTTTACCTAGAAAAAGAAAGGGATTTTTCAATCGACCGTTCTTTCATATCAAATTTGGCAGCACATCTTTCTTTCCATATCTTCCAAAGATGCCCCCCCCCCCCCCCGAAAATAGCATTCCACAAGAATAAAAATAAATTGATAGCTTGTCGAAGTAACGTTTGCTTCCACTTGATTTAAGCCTATAAACTCAAAATGCTAGCAAGAGCCCTTTAAACCAAGTGACGCCTCCGGCACAAGAAGAAGAGGTGACGAAGGGAGATATGCACATAGAGATGCTTCTTTAAAATTAGTGCCTTATCCAGTTTTCTGTTGTTGATGCATCATAATCCTTCCGTTGACTGGGGATCATGCTTGAGAACGAGGGTTCTTTGACTTCTCCGAAGAATGAATTCTATTCTAATAGAAGCCAATCTTCATAGCCAACTCTCTTTGTGATACAGGTCCCCTTCAAACACCATCTCTTTTAAGGGAGATATGCACATATATGTGCTTTCTAAATTTTAGTGCATTATCCTGTTTCTTGTTGTTGATGCAGCATAATCCTTCCATTGACTGGGGATCATGCTTGAGAACGAGGGCAGGCTTTGAGGTCTCGAGGGGAAATGAAATTTTCTAATCATATGTTAAGGTCGAGGACCCTAATAGAAAAACACTAACACCACATTGTTTTGAGGCCTTCGTGGCCGCATGCAAGCTGTGTTTGGAGACGTGAGGGGTATTTTCTGACAGGTATATTTGTATTGTTTTTTAAGCACGGAGTCTATAGGGTCTTGGCCATTTTGATCATTTCTACGTGTAGTCGCAATGGTATTTTTGGTGTTAGTGGTATTTTCATGCTCTTCCCCTTGGAGAAAGTCTTCACACTTTGTACTGATCAGTACTAGTCTGCATCTAGCTGTGTTCATTGTATGGATTGGATGAATCTCTTGTATTGATGTTGTTTAGTTCTAGAGTGGCATGTTAGCCCAGAGCATCAACTTTTGAGCATTTCTTTTGCCTATATTGTAATCATCTGTGTGAACTAAGGAGTGGGTTCGTCCTTTACTATTGCCATTGTCATTGGTCTTCTCTCTGTGTGTCTGCATTTACTATACAATTATTGTGATCTGCCTACTCACAGAAATGTTAAAGAGAATACTTCCCTAAGGAGGACCTCCCTTTAGTAGGCGAAGTACTGGAAGTGCATATGTTCTGCTCTAGTTAAAAGTGGATTTCCCAGTACCTCCTCTACACGGGGGGTGGAGTGGAGTGTGGGTGAAGTTTGAGGGGGGATGGAGTGGAGTGTGTGGTGGCGTTTGAAGGGGGGGGGGGGGGGGGGAGGGTTGGAGTGGAGTGCGGGTTGCGTTTGAGGGCGGGGAGAGTGGAGTGTGGGTGGAGCTTGAGGGGGGGAGGGGGGGTGGAGTGGGGTTTGGGGGTTGAGTGGATTGGAGTTGAGGGTGGAGTTTGAGGGGGGTGGAGTGGAGTGTGAGTGGAGTTTGAGGGGGGGGGGGGGGGGGGGGAAGTGGAGGGTGGATTTAGGGTTGGAGTTGAGGGTGGAGTGGAGTGGAGTGTGCCGTGGGTGGAGTTTGAGGGGGGGTGGAGTGGAGGGTGGAGTTAGGGTTGGAGTTGAGGGTATAATTAGGGTTGGAGTTGATGGGGTTGGACTGGAGTGATGGAGGAGTTTGAGGAGGGTTGGACTGAAGGGTGGAGTTTGAAGGCGGGGGGGGGGGGGGGGAGGGGGGGGAGTGGAGTGTCGGAGGTTAGCAATTCCTCGTTGAAGATCAATAATTGCAATGATCTTTCCCCATCACGATGAAATTTCAAAAGATTATCAGGGCCTATCGGCCAAGGGAGGCATGGGCGGTGGGCTGCGGGAGGCCGCGGTTTGGGAGAAGGAGGGAGGCAAGGGGGGTTTTGAGAGGCTGCAGGTGGGGGAAGATGAGGCGTGGGGGGGGGGGGTGTTGTAGGAGGCAATAGGTGGGGGGAGATGGAGGCATGGGGGGGGGGGGGGGGGTTGCGGGAGGCTGTGGGTGGGGGAGTGAGGTAGGCGTGGGGGGGTTTTGGGAGGCTGTGGGTGGGGGAGTGAGGGAGGCATGGGGTGGCGTGGGCTGGGGAAGACTGCGGGTGAGGGAAAAGGAAGCAGGGGGAGGGCTGCGGGGTTTGTGGGCGGGAGTAGGAGGGAATGCCGGGCAGGGGGCTGCGCATAAATGTGTGGGCGGGGGGGTGGTAGCGGGGATAGCGGGTGGGAGTAGGAGGGGATGGCAGGAAATGCGAGGGGGGGAGAGAGAGATATGTGCTTTCTAAAATTTAGTGCATTATCCTATTTCTTGTTGTTGATGCATCATAATCCTTCCATTGACTAGGGATCATGCTTGAGAATGAGGGCAGTCTTTGAGTTCTCCCAAGAATGAATTCTATTTTAATAGAAGCCAATCTTCATAGCCAACTCTCTTGGTAGGGTCTATGTCGCCAAATCTAATCCTTTATGGGCACCTATATGTACTATAGTATCCATTTAATTTTATCTAAAACATTATCAAAAAGTTAATTTAGTTTAGTTCTCTAAGTGAAAGAGTTACCATATGCATCATGCCGAACATGGAGCCATGTGGAAGATGATGAACTTATTGAACATGACCCATGAAGCCCAAACTGACCCTTACGTGCATGCAAAGGTAGAAATGGTAGACACTAAAAAATCGAATACCTCAAGTGAAAACGCCAATTAATTACACATAAGGGCCATTACGTAAGGAATTGTCTGCAGCCGAACCCTAGGTATGGGAATACTGAGGGGAAATGAAATTTTCTAATCATATGTTAAGGTCGAGGACCCTAATAGAAAAACACTAACACCACATCGTTTTGAGGCCTTCGTAGCCGCATGCAAGCTGTGTTTGGAGACGTGAGGGGTATTTTCTAACAGGTATATTTGTATTGTTTTTTAAGCACGGAGTCTATAGGGTCTTGGCCATTTTGATCATTTCTACGTGTAGTCGCAATGGTATTTTTGGTGTTAGTGGTATTTTCATGCTCTTCCCCTTGGAGAAAGTCTTCACACTTTGTACTGATCAGTACTAGTCTGCATCTAGCTGTGTTCATTGTATGGATTGGATGAATCTCTTGTATTGATGTTGTTTAGTTCTAGAGTGGCATGTTAGCCCAGAGCATCAACTTTTGAGCATTTCTTTTGCCTATATTGTAATCATCTGTGTGAACTAAGGAGTGGGTTCGTCCTTTACTATTGCCATTGTCATTGGTCTTCTCTCTGTGTGTCTGCATTTACTATACAATTATTGTGATCTGCCTACTCACAGAAATGTTAAAGAGAATACTTCCCTAAGGAGGACCTCCCTTTAGTAGGCGAAGTACTGGAAGTGCATATGTTCTGCTCTAGTTAAAAGTGGATTTCCCAGTACCTCCTCTACACGGGGGGTGGAGTGGAGTGTGGGTGAAGTTTGAGGGGGGATGGAGTGGAGTGTGTGGTGGCGTTTGATGGGGGGGGGGGGGGGGGGAGGGTTGGAGTGGAGTGCGGGTTGCGTTTGAGGGGGGGGAGAGTGGAGTGTGGGTGGAGCTTGAGGGGGGGAGGGGGGGTGGAGTGGGGTTTGGGGGTTGAGTGGATTGGAGTTGAGGGTGGAGTTTGAGGGGGGTGGAGTGGAGTGTGAGTGGAGTTTGAGGGGGGGGGGGGGGGGGGGAAGTGGAGGGTGGATTTAGGGTTGGAGTTGAGGGTGGAGTGGAGTGGAGTGTGCCGTGGGTGGAGTTTGAGGGGGGGTGGAGTGGAGGGTGGATTTAGGGTTGGAGTTGAGGGTATAATTAGGGTTGGAGTTGATGGGGGTGGAGTGGAGTGATGGAGGAGTTTGAGGAGGGTTGGACTGAAGGGTGGAGTTTGAAGGCGGGGGGGGGGGGGGGGGAGGGGGGGGAGTGGAGTGTCGGAGGTTAGCAATTCCTCGTTGAAGATCAATAATTGCAATGATCTTTCCCCATCACGATGAAATTTCAAAAGATTATCAGGGCCTATCGGCCAAGGGAGGCATGGGCGGTGGGCTGCGGGAGGTTGCGGTTTGGGAGAAGGAGGGAGGCAAGGGGGGTTTTGAGAGGCTGCAGGTGGGGGAAGATGAGGCGTGGGGGGGGGGGTGTTGCAGGAGGCAATAGGTGGGGGGAGATGGAGGCATGGGGGGGGGGGGGTTGCGGGAGGCTGTGGGTGGGGGAGTGAGGTAGGCGTGGGGGGGTTTTGGGAGGCTGTGGGTGGGGGAGTGAGGGAGGCATGGGGTGGCGTGGGCTGGGGAAGACTGCGGGTGAGGGAAAAGGAAGCAGGGGGAGGGCTGCGGGGTTTGTGGGCGGGAGTAGGAGGGAATGCCGGGCAGGGGGCTGCGCATAAATGTGTGGGCGGGGGGGGCGGGTAGCGGGGATAGCGGGTGGGAGTAGGAGGGGATGGGAGGAAATGCGGGGGGGGGGAGAGAGAGATATGTGCTTTCTAAAATTTAGTGCATTATCCTATTTCTTGTTGTTGATGCATCATAATCCTTCCATTGACTAGGGATCATGCTTGAGAATGAGGGCAGTCTTTGAGTTCTCCCAAGAATGAATTCTATTTTAATAGAAGCCAATCTTCATAGCCAACTCTCTTGGTAGGGTCTATGTCGCCAAATCTAATCCTTTATGGGCACCTATATGTACTATAGTATCCATTTAATTTTATCTAAAACATTATCAAAAAGTTAATTTAGTTTAGTTCTCTAAGTGAAAGAGTTACCATATGCATCATGCCGAACATGGAGCCATGTGGAAGATGATGAACTTATTGAACATGACCCATGAAGCCCAAACTGACCCTTACGTGCATGCAAAGGTAGAAATGGTAGACACTAAAAAATCGAATACCTCAAGTGAAAACGCCAATTAATTACACATAAGGGCCATTACGTAAGGAATTGTCTGCAGCCGAACCCTAGGTATGGGAATACTGAGGGGAAATGAAATTTTCTAATCATATGTTAAGGTCGAGGACCCTAATAGAAAAACACTAACACCACATCGTTTTGAGGCCTTCGTAGCCGCATGCAAGCTGTGTTTGGAGACGTGAGGGGTATGTTCTAACAGGTATATTTGTATTGTTTTGAAAGCACGAAGTCTATAGGGTCTTGGCCATTTTGATCATCTCTACGTGTAGTCTCAAATTTTTCCAAACCATTCTGTGGACAAAAAATGAACCTGTCCTTGAATATTACACTCTCAAACAGTTCAACCTTTATATCTACAGGAATAAGTAAGGCTCAACGTTTCAAAGAGGTGAGGAGAAGTAGTGGCGACGAAACGCCACCGAACAAGAAGGTGAGAGAGAACAGCGATTCGAGGATGTCGCAATGGCGAACATCTGCAAGAAAGGAGAAAAGAGGAAAATAAGGATGAAAAAGGATATTCCGTAGGCTTACCTTATGTAAACCGGCTTGGCTTGTGCATGAAACAATCTATGAGAAAACACATACTAACCGAACAACCAAGAATCTTCGCAGGAGCAGCTACCCTTGATTTTGAAAGAAACAAATCATGTTTATGCAAATTAACTATTCAAAAAGCAAACGAACAGAAAGAGATAATATCTAATGTTGTGTCAATCAGATCAATACAAAAGTAAGCATATATTCTTCGCACGTGCTGGATCAGATGGTTGAGCTCCTCATTTCTTGAGGCAGGAGTGTGAGGGTTCGACCCTTCCCATTAGCAGGACATTTAAATTTGGCCTTCGGACATGTGTAATCTATGTTGTGTCATCACCTTCAAGCGGTTGTAAGTCCATGTCAAACTAGTCTAATCCGTGCAATAAGAAAGGTCTCACATGCTCTATGCCCACTCAACCTATACAAACAATTGTAATTTCAAAGTTAAAGCTCAAGAGAGTAGGCTTCGGGTGAACATCCATTAAAACAAAAAAAAAAAAACAAACAACAATAGTAAACATATATTTTTTAATAATCCCACTCTCAAGTGGGTAATCAGATTTGTGAAAACAACTCTCTTGAAAGGTAATTTATTATTAAGGTGTTGCTAGTGGAAAGAGTTTAGATCAAATGGTTTACTTCTAGACATTCTTGATTCCACTAGCAACACATTAATAATAAATTATCTTTCATTAAAGCGAGAGTACTATTCAAAAGAGCATCTATGCTGCACGAGCAACTTGCGCCCATAGAAACAATTACAAGCCATAGTCGTTTCAAAGAGGCGATCCTCGGAAAGTCTTTGGAGTTACCGGAACAGTGTTTGGAGGTAGCATCTATGCATGCGCCCATCAGCAATATAATGCCACAGAAACAAATAAAATGTCCAGTTATGCCGGCTGATGATGCGCTCCGCATGTATGTCGACCGACAACTCAAAAATCTGATGCTTTTTCTCGGAAGGTGAAACACAGAGCTTTCCTGTGTACATGAAATATTACTCACCGAATCTTATGCAGACGCAATGACGAGAGACAATATTTTTGAGCTCTCATCTACGAAGAATAGGGATCCAAAAGGATGTCTGCAGTTAACATTCTTTTTGCTACCTCCCTGGACTACAAAAGCAGGCGGCAATGTTGTTGATTGATTACGCTTCCGCTCCCCGACACAAGACCCTGGACTGCGAGGTAAAGCGTTCAGACATGGGGTGCGCCTGACATATATCCTCTGGAAAGCGGGGGATAGCCAGGGTGTGTTGCTTATTCCAATCTTCTAAGCGTGACTGAGAGAGCAGATCGACGAAGGAGATTCCGAAAGGAAGAAAAGGAAAAATATAATAATCGGAAGAACATTGACAGAGAAATTAGCAATGGATAAAGCCACCTTCTGCGCGGATAAATCAAATAATCTTACTTCCGCACTCTATGTGACACGATAAACGGCAACACAGTTTGTCGCCAACAGTTATGTTCCATGCTGATTATTATGATTACTGTCTTTTTTTTATGAATATTATAATTATTATTTCTATCATTGTATTTATTATTGTTGTGGTCAATATTAGCGTTATTATTATTACGTTAATTACAATCATTATTGCGCTAATTAATTTTAGGGACGGATGCATACTTAATGAAACGACTTTCGGGATAATCATAGCGCCTGTCGATGTAACAACTCTAATCTACACCCTACAAGCGAAGCTTTTCTTTGTTTATAACTAAAAAATAAATTTGATTTCGGTTGTCGGTTAGTATGAATGTAAATAACTTAATAAAAATATGTATTAAGTTCAACGGCAGAATTAAAACTGAAGTTGTCATGCTCGCAACTTTTTTCTCTAGATTTCGAAAGGCTTGGCCGCTCGTTCTTTGCTTCATTGCCTTAGAGAAGCTTTTCTTTGTAACTCGTAACAGATTCTTGACTTCGCTTATCAACAGACTTGTTTTATTCTACTATCATCTAAATTGTTATTATAGTTATTGCAGCCTTTAAATGTGTGTTTACAGCATTCAGCCCCGCATTGGGTTCAAAAACTCATTGGCTTTGATCTCTTTTTCTAGCAATTAATTTGTGTGGAACGTTCCGAACGTCCAATGCGGACGTTTCTCTTTTCCATGAATTGATATTACTATACTCCATAGTCGAATGGTTAATAGCTACAACCTCCTTATTAACCACGGAGATTTTTTCCAATCTCAGAAATTCAAGTACCGAGGAAAGCGGACAGAAAAAGAGCAAGGTTTATATTTCACTTTTGAGCACCATAGTTTCGATCTGTTCCACTAGTCATGCACTATTTTTACATATAGCATTGGGCATGTTGAATACACGGTTGATAGACGCCTTTGGAATACAGAAAAATACTCAAATACTCCAAACATAATAGTGTATTTGGTAGCCACAAACTCACAGAGGACCGTACTCCACTTTCGAAGAAAAAGGGTATACAAAACACTCACCTATATCTCAAAACTATCATTCTAAACACAAGAGCGAGCAAGAAAAAAAACAGTCCGCAGACTCTCTAGTCCAAATTCCTAGTGAACAGTACGAAAACTTTCCTTTGAAGAGAACGTTGAGACATTCAAAGATGTATCAAGCAACACCTTTGCGTGGGTCAATGCACATTAACCATTGCTGTTAAGGCTATCCTAAACTTCACACTCGAAATTCCATAATGTATAATGGAAACGCATGCTTCAACAATTTGTGGTGAACTGCAAAGTGCACTAATGTCACATTTACCGAGAAGCATAAATCACCATCCCTCACAAGAATTTGTTCCCTCCTCCGCTCCTCTGTTTTCATAGTTTAAGGGATAGAATTTCCGCGTTATAAGCATCACTTCTTCTTATTCATTACAGGTGATAATCTCCCATTCACCAACTATGAGAAACAAACAAAGAGAGAAACAGATATTTACTGTCTGTTTATCTTAAAAGGCGGCTGCTGCAGGAACCCTATCTAGGTCTCAACCATATGGAGCAAGTAGAAGGACTTTCTTATCTTCGATTTCATGGTTTCATCAGAGAAATTAATCTCTGCTGTAATGAACCATTTGCAATACACATCAGACGCACAAATTCATCCAGTGTCCTTGAGTTCCGATCTATCCAGTCATTATATAGTCACATAGCATAGGAATAAACCAATTAATTTTATATTCATTTCGAAAGCGAAGGAGAATATGGTCAAAGGAGTGTGACCATATTTTACACGGAAAAGTGTTGAATCGAAAGTTGATCAGAAATGAAAGTCATATTCAGCTAGACACTACTTTTCCTTCTCATGGAATACAAATTGAGAGTCAACGCTCCTTCTTGTTTGCACGAAGGTACAACATCATTAGATGAGGTCTTCACCCTTTTGAAATTCTTCATAAAAAAATCCTTCAAGTGTTGATCATTCAGATGTGCCTATGTGATCTTTTCCTTTTGTTGCAACCATGCGATTCTCACATTCCTATAGCTTCTCACATCAAGCTATCATCAAAATTGGTTTCAAGCATGATGTTTCTCAATTGCTTCCACTCATTGTCAATGGATTTCCTTACTAAAGTTGCGATAAATTCTAAGTCTAAACAATAGCACTCTTACTATCATTTAGCAAATGAGGTACATGTTGAGGTAGATCCATATCACATGCATCAAGAGAAAGCCATAACTCTTCCTTACATGCCTCACTAGCTACAACATCTAGTGGAAACAACTCTACATTCTTGAATACAAGATCTCACTGAGGTAGAACCTCTAGCAAAATGATGTAGACTCCCAATTGTCTAAACAACTAGCATAATTGATGGAATTGTGAATTTGGCAAGATCATCATCCTTGAAGTAGAGCAAGGGTGTTGCCAAAGCTAAAAAAGAATCCAATGGACAACAAAGAATGAATTCCTATTTATTCATGTCAAATGAAAAGACATAAGATAAGCCAAGGCTAGATGAAGAGCCAAGGGCCACACAAAAGGTAGGCAAAATGTGACAAGAAGGTATATATAGACATACTCTCATGGAGAAGGCACAACCAAGGCCGTTCAAGCATGTTGCATGAAGTCAAGAACATGTGGAGCATCCATAAGGGGTGCCAAGACGTTTCCAAGT
Source organism: Ceratopteris richardii (assembly GCA_020310875.1). Lineage (NCBI taxonomy): Eukaryota > Viridiplantae > Streptophyta > Polypodiopsida > Polypodiales > Pteridaceae > Ceratopteris > Ceratopteris richardii. The sequence continues at coordinate 15,379,558 of CM035427.1, forward strand.
TACAGTGATTGTTCTTTATGTCAATGACATACTCTTGACTAGGTCATGTGATGCAAAAATTTACATTGTTATGGCTGATTGTAGCATACTTTTGATTCCACTTATCTTGGTCTTTTGATCTACTATCTTGGCATCCAGTTTGTGTTCGTTGAGAGGGGAATTGTTATGCATCAAGCAAAGTATGTTGAAAAACTACTTTAGCATTTTGACTTTGAGGATTGTAAGCTAGTTTCCAGACCACTTGAGACAAGATTTAGATTCTCAGTTGAGGATTTGAGTGATGCATTTGACACTTCTATTTATGAGCAAGTTGTGGGATGTCTTATATATGCATGCAACACAAGGCCGGATATACAGTATGCAGTTTCCCAATTGATTCGATTCATGCATAAACCTGGGACTAAGCATTGGCAAGGAGTAAAATGTGTGTTTAGATATCTTAGAGCCACTTTGAGCTTAGGTCTCTTTTATGGCAGAGATATTCAGCCATGCTTGCATGCTTTTACAGATAGTGATTGGGCTGGTTGTTATGATACTCACATGTCCACTAGTGGTAATCGCTTTTTCCTTGGAGACTCATGCATATCTTGGTTGAGTAAGAAGCAACCTAGCGTGGCGACATCGAGTTGTGAAACTGAGTATAGGGCAATTTTCCCAGCTATAGTGGAGTGTATATGGCTGAGACACCTATTGATGGATATTTGCATGGAGATTGATGCTACTATGCATATTGTCACTAATAGTTAGAGTGCTTTGGCTGTTGCATGAAACCCAGTGTTTCATGCATGGACCAAACATATTGAGGTTCATTATCACTATGTGAGAGAGCACCTTCATGCACGAGATATTGATTTGGTATATGTGCTTACACAAGATAATATGGCACACATATTCACCAAAACTCTTCCATGGAAAAGTTTGAAGCTTTTCATAAAGCTTTAGGGTTATTATCTTGTGGGGGCTGATCTGTCACTCCCTGTATGTGTTCACATCATTTGCTTCAAGGGGGTTTGTTACACTTACGTGTTCCTTGAGTAGCTTTGATGTGAACCTTTTCCCTATACATGGGCACTTTTTACTCTAGTGTTGGCTAGAGGTTTTTTTACCCATGTAATCATATACATGATTCACTCATATGTGGTGGTAATTTTTACTTAGGGATAGTATTCGACTGTTACTTCAGTTTAGTTCATCGTCAATAGAAAGAGCTATTCCAGCCATCCCTCTTTTCTATGTATCTTGCTATGTTTGTGCTCCTTGTGTGTGCTTCTCGGGTGTCTCTCGCACTTCTACACACATCCAACAGAGCATGCCATGAAGAGTGAGTTGGATTCTATTCATAAGAATGGTACTTGGAATTTAGTACCTTTGCCAAAGGGCAAGAAAGTTTTAACATGTAAATGGTTATATAAGCTGAAATTCACACCAAATAGTGCTTCTCCAAAGTAAAATGCACGACTTGTTGCAAAGGGTTTTAAGCAACAACATGAAGTTGATTTTGAGGAAATCTTACCTCTAGTGGACAAGATGATTACATTGCGCATGTTGCTTTGATTTGTTGCAATGGAGGAGTTAGAGCTAGTCCAAATGGACGTGAAAAATGCATTCTTGCATGGACGTCTTACAAATGAGATCTGTATGGAACAACCAGAGAGTTATGTAGTTCCTAGCAAGGAGAGTCTAGTTCGTAAGCTTAAGAAGAGCTTGTATGGACTTAAACAATCCCCTACACAATGGTACCAAAAGTTTAATGCTTTTATGAAGTCTCAAGGCTATTCTCGAAGCAATGAGGATCATTTTCTCTACAAAAAGAGATGCTTAGATGGTATCTTGATATGCTTGATACTTTATGTCGATGATATGTTGGTTGCTGGGAAGTCCTCTTATGACTCGTAAATTCTCAAAAAGAATTTGAGTTAGATGTATTTGAAGTACTAGCATAATATGAATCCAAATTTTGAGGGTTACCTCTCTGTTGTGTACCCTTGAGGTAGTAACAATCTCTGGCTTCATGACCATCTTTTCCACAAAATTGACAGCTTACCTTAATAGGGCAATTAGCATTGGAATTTCCATTGTTGTTACAGTTTGTACACCAAATTTGTCTCCTTATATCCTGAGTGGTCTTCAAATCTTCTAACTCTCGGCGAAGTTGGGCTACTTCATCATCAGTGCGACGCAGTGGTGGCAAGACCTTCTCTTCTTGTTGATTTTGTTGCATCTTCAATGCTTCCAATTCCCTTCTCAGTTGCTCAATAGGATCCAGATCTGCAGCATACTTTGGTTGTGTATCTCCTTCAAAATGTTGCCTTGCTTCTTCAATGCGTGATGCAGCTGCAACAAAATCATTGAGGGTAGCATCCAATCTAAGAGACTCACGAAGCTTCTGCTGAGATGACCTAGGCAGAGCCTTTTCGATCCACTTTTTAACCAAAAAGTCACCTGGAGCATGTGGCAGACGTGCAACAAGTGCTTTTGTTCTAGTGTGAAGTTCATGAAAAGATTCACTTGATCTTAGCTTCAAATTCTCTAGCTGATCTAGAGCTCTTTCTGAGGAATCACTTGGTCGGAATGTCTGTGAGAATGCCGCCTTCAGAGCCTCCCAAGTAGTGAAATGGCCATCTGCATATTGACTATACCATTTATCTGCAAGACCCTCCAATGTGGATGGAAAAAGTGCCAGCATTGCATCCTCTCTATTTTGCAGACCTCTTCCACGGCATAAATAGATGAATCTTCTCACATGATCATCAGCATCCTCATAGGCTTGTCCCTTGAAGGTAGGGAATTTGATGTTTAATCTGGAGAGTAGATGAGAAAGATCCTCCATTTGGACTGGTGTCTCCTCTGACGTATCTGAGGAGAAGTCTAGAGTTCTCCTATACCCTTCTTTTGACAATGGTGTCGCACCCAAATCAATAGACAAATTTAGGGAGGACAGAGGGGAGGTAGACTCACTAGCCGTGGTTATTGCTAACTTGCTAACGCTCCTTCGAACACGAAGAGATTCCTTATCTGCTCGTGTATGGGTCATGTACCTATTCGCAATTGCAATAGGGCAAAACACCTCTCACAGAAATGCAAAGGTCCCACCGGGCGTGCCAAACTGTAGAGGAGGTACTGGGGTATCCGCTTTTAACAAAAGTAAAGATTAAAGATTAACACTTCCAGTACATCGCCTACTCAAGGGGGGTTCTCTTTAGGGAAGTATACCCTTTAACATTTCTGTGAGCAGGCAGAAACAAAGTTTGCACAGAGTGGTAAATACTTCAGTAAATATAGACAACCAATGACCAAGGAAGACCGTACTCTGCCTGATTCAAATCAGATGATTACAAAGTTGGGAAAATGATGAATGATGCTCACAAGTGTAAACTTAGGTCTAACAAGCCACAATTTTAGTGCTAACAAGCCACCCTAAAAGTAATTCACTCCAGTACATCAGATTCTTCTCATCAACATAAGGGCCAATGATATGCAGAATAACTCAGAACAATACAAAGAATTCCTCAAGAGGATAGAACCTAATCAATAACACTGACTCACAGAAAGGAATCACCCCAGCTACTCTCTTACATTGTAGTGCTCATAGCCCTTCACTGTGAAGCCTACCCTCTGTATACACGACAGAGTAGCTCGCACAGTAGACTTGAAACCACCAAGTGCAAGAGAGGTCTTCTGCACGTATACACACGGCAAAGTGACTCTAGAAAAAATGTACCAAAAAGTGTGTACCGTGTACCTGTAACCCAAATGAGCACAAATCCTTTGATTTTATAGGCCCCAATAGGCCAAGAGGGCTGTGCCGAATCTTCACGTCCACTGATCACGCGCCGGTTGATTACCCAAAATTGGAGGGGTAGGTCAAATATTCCCTTGATTTGAATTAGATCCACAAAAATAGGTAGTCGCCGTGAATGGTTGGTGGCAATAGACTTTTCTCAGCTTCCACCTTTTACCATGCACACTTTTACTCTTTACTGTTGAATGAAAGCCGGAATTCTAGGTATAGTCTACGGCTGCTTGAAGAGTGACATGATCTCCCCGCTTGCAAGACATTTTTTTTTTAACATAATCACTATACTCCATTGCACATATCCTTCATAATACTCTGGATGAGAACACAACTGCATGACAACATTATTTCTGACAGCCTTATGATGTGCTGGTGATCGATAGAGTTGGTCTGAGAAGGCACGAAACTCAATGTCATTTGAAGTAAAAATAGCTTTACACCAAGACCCTGGCAATTACCATCTCCCTCCACCTTCATCTTACTGAATGTATAGTCCATCCAACTCTCGATCATCTGGGCACAAGCATCCTCATCCATAGGAATTTCTCCATTAGTTTTGGGAATATGAGGTGTGAAGTCGATGTGAGTTATCCTTTTCCCAATTTCACCATTGTAATCAGGAGAATCATCTGAGCATCCAAGGAACCTTTCATCATCACCGAGATATGGTCATCTGCAAGCATTGCACCTTGTGTATGGTTGTGTGTGAGTGTGTGTATGAGTGGGGGGAGTGTGCTTATGTATGGGTGTGTGTGTGTATTTGTACGCATAGGGGTGCATGTGTAAGTGTGGGTGTGTGTAATTTGTGTGTGATTGTATGGGAGGTGAGAGGGGAGGTGTGAAGGGAGGAGGGTTGCGGGTGAGTGTGCGGGGAGGCGGGGTGGGGCGGAGTGGGGCGGGGGCTTATGGCGGAGGGGCGGGGTGCGGAGTGGGGGCGAGGAGGAGGGAGTAGGGGGAGTGGAGTGGGGGCGAGGAGGAGGAGAGGAGGGGCGGGGGGCGGAGTGGGGGGGATGGCGGGTTGAGGAGAGGAGGGCGGGGGGCGGAGGGCGGAAGGGGGTGCGGAGGGCGGAGGGCGGAGGGCGGAAGGGGGTGCGGAGGGCGCCGGAGGGGCGGGGTGGGGAGTGGGGGCGAGGAGGAGGAGAGGAGGGGCAGGGGGCGGAGTGGGGGGAATGGCGGGTGGAGGAGAGGAGGGCGGGGGGCGGAGGGCGGAAGGGGGTGCGGAGGGCGGAGGGCGGAAGGGGGTGCGGAGGGGTGATGCAGCTGCAACAAAACAATTGAGGGTAGCATCCAATCTAAGAGACTCACGAAGCTTCTGCTGAGATGACCTAGGCAGAGCCTTTTCGATCCACTTTTTAACCAAAAAGTCACCTGGAGCATGTGGCAGACGTGCAACAAGTGCTTTTGTTCTAGTGTGAAGTTCATGAAAAGATTCACTTGATCTTAGCTTCAAATTCTCTAGCTGATCTAGAGCTCTTTCTGAGGAATCACTTGGTCGGAATGTCTGTGAGAATGCCGCCTTCAGAGCCTCCCAAGTAGTGAAATGGCCATCTGCATATTGACTATACCATTTATCTGCAAGACCCTCCAATGTGGATGGAAAAAGTGCCAGCATTGCATCCTCTCTATTTTGCAGACCTCTTCCACGGCATAAATAGATGAATCTTCTCACATGATCATCAGCATCCTCATAGGCTTGTCCCTTGAAGGTAGGGAATTTGATGTTTAATCTGGAGAGTAGATGAGAAAGATCCTCCATTTGGACTGGTGTCTCCTCTGACGTATCTGAGGAGAAGTCTAGAGTTCTCCTATACCCTTCTTTTGACAATGGTGTCGCACCCAAATCAATAGACAAATTTAGGGAGGACAGAGGGGAGGTAGACTCACTAGCCGTGGTTATTGCTAACTTGTTAAGGCTCCTTCGAACACGAAGAGATTCCTTATCTGCTCGTGTATGGGTCATGTACCTATTCGCAATTGCAATAGGGCAAAACACCTCTCACAGAAATGCAAAGGTCCCACCGGGCGTGCCAAACTGTAGAGGAGGTACTGGGGTATCCGCTTTTAACAAAAGTAAAGATTAAAGATTAACACTTCTAGTACATCGCCTACTCAAGGGGGGTTCTCTTTAGGGAAGTATACCCTTTAACATTTCTGTGAGCAGGCAGAAACAAAGTTTGCACAGAGTGGTAAATACTTCAGTAAATATAGACAACCAATGACCAAGGAAGACCGTACTCTGCCTGATTCAAATCAGATGATTACAAAGTTGGGCAAATGATGAATGATGCTCACAAGTGTAAACTTAGGTCTAACAAGCCACAAGTTTAGTGCTAACAAGCCACCCTAAAAGTAATTCACTCCAGTACATCAGATTCTTCTCATCAACATAAGGGCCAATGATATGCAGAATAACTCAGAACAATACAAAGAATTCCTCAAGAGGATAGAACCTAATCAATAACACTGACTCACAGAAAGGAATCACCCCAGCTACTCTCTTACATTGTAGTGCTCATAGCCCTTCACTATGAAGCCTACCCTCTGTATACACGACAAAGTAGCTCGCACAGTAGACTTAAAACCACCAAGTGCAAGAGAGGTCTTCTGCACGTATACACACGGCAAAGTGACTCTAGAAAAAATGTGCCAAAAAGTGTGTACCGTGTACCTGTAACCCAAATGAGCAGAAATCCTTTGATTTTATAGGCCCCAATAGGCCAAGAGGGCCTTGCTGAATCTTCACGTCCACTGATCACGCGCCGGTTGATTACCCAAAATTGGAGGGGTAGGTCAAATATTCCCTTGATTTGAATTAGATCCACAAAAATAGGTAGTCGCCGTGAATGGTTGGTGGCAATAGACTTTTCTCAGCTTCCACCTTTTACCATGCACACTTTTACTTTTTACTGTTGAATGAAAGCCGGAATTCTAGGTATAGTCTACGGCTGCTTGAAGAGTGACATGATCTCCCCGCTTGCCAGACATTTTTTTTTTTAACATAATCACTATACTTCATTGCACATATCCTTCATAATACTCTGGATGAGAACACAGCTGCATGACAACATTATTTCTGACAGCCTTATGATGTGCTGGTGATCGATAGAGTTGGTCTGAGAAGGCACGAAACTCAATGTCATTTGAAGTAAAAATAGCTTTACACCAAGACCCTGGCAATTACCATCTCCCTCCACCTTCATCTTACTGAATGTATAGTCCATCCAACTCTCGATCATCTGGGCACAAGCATCCTCATCCATAGGAATTTCTCCATTAGTTTTGGGAATATGAGGTGTGAAGTCGATGTGAGTTATCCTTTTCCCAATTTCACCATTGTAATCAGGAGAATCATCTGAGCATCCAAGGAACCTTTCATCATCACCGAGATATGGTCATCTGCAAGCATTGCACCTTGTGTATGGTTGTGTGTGAGTGTGTGTATGAGTGGGGGGAGTGTGCTTATGTATGGGTGTGTGTGTGTATTTGTACGCATAGGGGTGCATGTGTAAGTGTGGGTGTGTGTAATTTGTGTGTGATTGTATGGGAGGTGAGAGGGGAGGTGTGAAGGGAGGAGGGTTGCGGGTGAGTGTGCGGGGAGGCGGGGTGGGGCGGAGTGGGGCGGGGGCTTATGGCGGAGGGGCGGGGTGCGGAGTGGGGGCGAGGAGGAGGGAGTAGGGGGAGTGGAGTGGGGGCGAGGAGGAGGAGAGGAGGGGCGGGGGGCGGAGTGGGGGGGATGGCGGGTGGAGGAGAGGAGGGCGGGGGGCGGAGGGCGGAAGGGGGTGCGGAGGGCGGAAGGGGGTGCGGAGGGCGGCGGAGGGGCGGGGTGGGGAGTGGGGGCGAGGAGGAGGAGAGGAGGGGCAGGGGGCGGAGTGGGGGGAATGGTGGGTGGAGGAGAGGAGGGTGGGGGGCGGAGGGCGGAAGGGGGTGCGGAGGGCGGAGGGCGGAGGGCGGAAGGGGGTGCGGAGGGCGGCAGAGGGGCGGGGTGGGGAGTGGGGGCGGGGTGGGGAGTGGGGGCGAGGAGGAGGGAGTAGGGGGAGTGGAGTGGGGGCGAGGAGGAGGAGAGGAGGGGCAGGGGGCGGAGTGGGGGGGATGGCGGGTGGAGGAGAGGAGGGCGGGGGGCGGAGGGCGGAAGGGGGTGCGGAGGGCGGAGGGCGGAAGGGGGTGCGGAGGGCGGAGGGCGGAAGGGGGTGAGTGGGGCGGGGGGCTTATGGCGGAGGGGCGGGGTGCGGAGGGCGGCGGATGGCGGGTGGAGGAGAGGAGGGCGGGGGGCGGAGGGCGGAAGGGGGTGCAGAGGGCGGAAGGGGGTGCAGAGGGCGGAGGGCGGAAGGGGGTGCGGAGGGCGGAGGGCGGAAGAGGGTGAGTGGGGCGGGGGGTTTATGGCGGAGGGGCGGGGTGCGGAGGGCGGCGGATGGCGGGAGGAGGGCGGAGGACAGGGGAGGCGGAGGGAGGAGGATAGGGGAGGGCGCGGAGGCGGGGGCGGGGCGGGAGTGTGAGAGGTAGAGAGATAGAGAGAGGGGAAGAGAGAGGGGGTGTGAGGGGGTGGGCTGCGGGGTGGAGCGGGAGAGAACTGGGCGGAGGCGGGGGCGGCTTGCGGGCTGCGGGTGGGCGGAGGCCATCGGGCGGGGAAGGAGAGAGAAAGGAGGGGGAAGAGAGAGGGGAAGGGAGAGAGGGAGGAGGAAAGAGAGAGAGAGAGAGGGGAAGAGAGGGGGAGAGAGAAAGTGAGGCGGGGGGCGGCGGAGGCGGAGTGTGTGAGGGGCGGGGGCCGAGGCGGAGTGTGTGAGGGGCGGGGGGCGGAGGGCGGTTGAGGAGAGAGAGAGAGAGAGAGAGAGAGAGAGAGAGAGAGAGAGAGAGAGAGAGAGAGAGAGAGAGAGAGAGAGAGAAATTGGGAGAGAGAGAAAGGGGAAGAGAGAGAAGGGGAGAGAGAGAGGGGTTCATCCGCGGGAAAAGAGAGAAATAGAGAGAGAGTGAGAGAAGAAAGAGAGAGGGAGAGAGAGAGAGAAAGAGATCGGGGAAAGAGAGTGAGGTAGAGAGAGAGGGAGAGAGAGAGAGAAAGAGAGAGAGAGGGAGAGAGATAGAAGGAGGGTACGTGGGGAAGGAGAGAGAGAGAGAAAGAGAGAAAGAGAAAGAGAAAGAGAGGGAAATAGAGAGAGAGAGGGGGAAATCAAAAGAGAGGAGAGATGGAGAGAAAGAAATCAAAAGAGAAGAGGGAGAGAGAAAGAAAGAGAGGGAATCGAAAGAGAGAGGGGAAAAGAGAGAGAAAAAGAGAGAGAGGAAAGAGAGATGACAGGGAAGAGAGAGGGGAGGGGGACCTACATGCAAGAAGGGGAAAGGAGGAAGAAGCAAGTGGAAGCAATCCAAGGAAGAAGATTCCCATTTAGAAGGAGATAGCAAGGCATCATCTTCAAGGAAGGGAAAGAATGGCAAAGGGAAGAACAACCCTCATCAAGGTCAAACTTGTTTTATATGTGGTTAGTAGAATCATATTTCTTCAGATTGCTAGTTCAAGGATGGAAAATCCAGGAAGAAGAAGGAGCAAGGGAATTATGCTAACAACTCCAAGAAGGATGATGAGAAGGAGACCCTCCTAGCGATGAGACATGGCTACACTAGTGATTCCAAGGACATAAAATGGTAGATAGACTTTGGATACTCTAATCACATGTCATGTATCGAGGAATCTTTTGTTCATATGAAAGTCCAAAGCTCAAAAGGTTATGTGGAGATAGGAGATAACACAAAGCAACCCATTACACATGTGGGAGATGTGAATCTAGATGAAGGTAAATTTGCGAAGACTCTTAAGATGTGCTCCGTGTTCCATCTATTTCCAAGAACCATATCTCTATATTGTTGAAGAGATCAATCGCCAAGGAGAAGAAGAGCAGGTCAAGAATTTTGATGTGGCTACTTTTAAAGCAGAGACTGCAATAAGGGAGCCAACTGAAGATGTGAAAGTTTCTGAGAAGTCCCTTCTTCTCCCAAATCTACCATTTTATTTCATCTTTGGAAAGGAATTTATTCCACTCTATTACATTCAGGAGCTCTTCAACCTAAGGGAAGACTATTGCCTTGCTGCTATAGCTGAGTCAGAGAAAGTTCCAAGGCAATTTATCAATGAGAAGGGAGAAAGAAAAGAAGAATTTCTGCATCTGGATTTAGCATTGTCAAATGAAGAATTCCAAGATTCATCAAAAGCTCTTTCAAGCTACTATGAAATAGCTATCTCAGAGAAGCCAACACTTGCTGATGATAAATTTGATCAACATCAGAAGGATCTTGGTATATACTCACTTGGGCACGACTATTAATTTTTGGACATTGTTGAGGACAAAGGAACCATATCTATTGACTGAAAGAGATCATTGAGGAGGAAGATGAGGTAAAGGTGTGTAAGAGGTGACCGACTCAAGCAATTAGGGTCATCGGAGAATATTCGATGAGTCTGATCACTTGAATCGGTTGTGTCTATGACTTGCATGCACCATTGATAACAAACAGCTAATTGTTTGTAGAAATACTATTTTTAACATTAATTATATGTTTGTATAAAGTTTAGTGTGAATAATTGAACACAACCAATGCAAGCGATTTGGCCTATCCAATCTTCTCTAATGAAACTAATCGTTTGAATCAGCCATGTCTATGACTTGCATGCAACATTGATAATAAACATCTAATTGTGTGTAAAAATACTATTTTCAACATTAATAATATGTTTTTATAAAGTTTAGGGTGAGTAATTGAACACGACCGATGCATGTGATTTGGTCCATCCGATATTCTCTGATGATCCTAATCACTTGAATCGGTCATGTCTCATGCTTTGCTTCTGCTTGCATTTCTAGTTATTTCTATGACTTTAAAAGTTTCCTTGGACTTCTTCTGACCTAGGTTTTTTATTTTTTCCATAGTTATCGATATTGGATGAAGACAACTATCTTGGTAGGGGGAAGGGAACAAGGAAAACCATAGAGGAGAAAGGAAAGACAAAGGTGGATATTCATTCAGTGATCCACTATCTTCCAGAGTTGAATCCAAAATTATTTTGTGTTATTCATAAGCAATATAGTGAAGAGCTAGATTTTGCACTATTCTCTTTGAGGACTCTTTCAAGATACATGGGTTTTACTTCATTACCCTTTAATGCATACAGAGTTTTGCTACTTGAAAGAACAACTGCATTTAGAATTTTTGGATATGCCCCATGTTTCAATGCTTCAAGTGTAGGCTACTTCCTTCGTTACTCAAGCTATGCAATGGTTGTAGGGGTGTCAGCTGTTAAAATTATTGCTGGCTACAAGAGAAACGAGTACCTCAGATACAGAGGAGATTTTCTAGCACCAAGCTCATTTAAAAGACTCAAGGAGGATTAAATATATTTCTTTTCAAAGCTTTACTCATAAAATGTACATAGATACACATATTTATTGGCCAAAGGGATACAGTATATTGCAAATACGAAGCATGTAACCTTTTTTTTTGTAACTGATCCATGTCCTAATATTAATCCTTATTGATCCATGATTTGTTTTTCTCTAGTGATAGTCCTATTTATGTGATGATAATATTTTGCATGAGCTCTTTTGTAATTGTCTTCTCAAGAATCAATCAAAAAGCTCTTTGAAGGCAGATTTTCCAAATTGAAGCTCATTTAGAAGACTCAAAAAGGATGTACATACATAGACATATTTCTTTTCAAAGCTTATTACATCATGAAATGTACATACATAGACATGTTTATTTCTCAAAGAAATAAAAGACATTGCAAATATTAAGGCTTTCTTTGGAATGTAATCTTTTTCATTTTGTGATATTGATCCATGATGTTTTTGTCTGGTGATAGTCCTAATCTTTTGATGATAATATTTGGCATGAGCTCATTTGTAATTTTCTTCTAAAGAACCAATCAAAAAGATCTTTGAAGGCATTACTTTTTGTTACTCCTCCCCCTTTCCCTGTGCACCTAAAGAAGCATATCCTTGCTTGATAATAAGATTTTTCCATGCCTTGGGTGTTTTATATGGCAAGTGCATCCTTTTTTGCAAAGAATGCACCATGCACAAGAAGAATATGCTAGAAGAACAGAAGAGTTTCATCAGATGTTTATTTCAATTAAAGAAAAATAAATTGACTAAATTATCTTTAAAACTCACCAAGTAGTATGTTATGTCTTTGGCACTCCATGCCTCTATGATGGTTTCTATAAGCTCTGTGGTCACCTTTCTGAAATCTATCACATAGCTTTCTGATGTTCCCTGCTACCTCATCATCTTTAAAAAATTATCTAGTTTGACCCACACCTCCATTCTCTTTTTTGCTATTTCTGTTTTGCTTTTTAAATTCGTCGTGAAGTCACAAGATGTTTTCCAACAATTCCACATGGCATTTAGTTGTTTGTCATCATGGTTGCTGAAGAGTTTCCTTGCTTTTGCACCTCCCATTGAGACATCCTGTAGTACATTATCTGTATTTTGTGAAAGCTTTGGATTTTTTCTTAGATGAACATCACCACCATTAAATTCCATTTCTGAAAGTAGAGATTCACATTTTTCTATGCACTCATCTACAAGAGTTGTATGCTTGATAGAATATGCATAATTCAAGTGGAGACGGACCAGCTTGTCAATGATCCTTAACTCTCCATGTAGTGTACATATGTGTACATTTGTCAATGCTATTGGAAGTATGAGATTCCAAATCATGGTAGAAGATGAGTAGTTATGAAGAATAACATCTTTTATAGAAGGAGCCTCCTCAGCCTCAACTCTAGAAATCCATCCTCTTGTGTGTGGACTTTGCATGTAGTACAAGTAAGGGTACTTATAATTTTCTCCCCCACTTATACCAAACATGCATTTGAGCGTCTTTAGGTTTCCACTCAAATGCCACTCAACTTTAAAGTCTCCGTAGTCTTTGAGATTCAAAAATTCTCCTGCATGATGCCTCTGAACAACATTTGGAATGTTTGTCTGTGAGAAAAACCATTTAAGTGTTTTATGGCTCTCAGATGAAAGTTGAGCACAACCAACCCACCATAACTCCATTTCTGATTGTACTTTGAGAGATGGAGCATCCAATTTCCCAAGGCTATAGTCCAAAGCTTTGTTCATTAGTGCAATGCTTATTCTCTCCATCTTTTGATGTTTTTTGTTGATATATTTAGGTAGTGATGTGTGTGAACACTCTAGGACTGCCGGGGCACTTTTTTCCCTCTTTAGGAGGTTTTTTTCCCCCGGCTTGTATATACGCCTATTGCCCTAATGGGCTACTTATCTTTGTACATTCTCTAGTAATACATTCAGTCTTGTGTGTTGTGCTCCAAGCTTCTTCTTCTTCCTTGTGCTGTTCGCGTGCTTCCGCAGACGTCTAACTCCAACAATTGGTATCAGAGCAGGTCGTCGCTTCTTCTAGGGCGCCGTCGACACTCCTCCGTTTGCAGTCTCAGATTCGCACGAAATTTGGTGAGCATACTCAGGGTGTTTCTGAGATCGTTTCGGCCTCCGAACGCACTATCGCAGCGCTTGTGCAGGCTATTTCGTCCTTTTGTGCCAAAGGTATATACCAGTTTCTGTTCGCTAGTTTAAGCGTCTCGAAGTCTGCTACAGGTCTAGCAGAACTCGTTTGGGCAGTTCCGTTCAACTTTTTTAGATACAGTCAATTTTCTGCATCAAGGTATTTTAGTCACCGGCCATGGCTGAAAGCAGTGATGTATTCCGTATGTTGGCTGTTGAGGATAAGTTGGATGGTACCAACTACCCATTATGGGCTTATATGATGCGACATGTACTGGTTGCAAAAGGATTGTGGAACATTGTGCAGGGTGTTGAAAGACGTCCTGTTACACCTGTAACGACAGGTACTGCAAATACAGGTGTTGGAGCTGATGAAGATGGTGTCGAAGATGATATTCCGCAGATTCCTGTTCGTGCTGCTGTTTCTGTTGCACCTACTGCAGAGCAGATTCGTTGGGATGGCAGAGATGCCCAGGCACATGCATTGATAGCTTTGTCTGTCAAACGTGCCATTATTCCTCACATTCGCTCTTGCAGAACAGCAAAGGATGCTTGGGATACACTTACCACTTTGTACCAGGCTAGGAATGAGGCTCGTGTTGCTTACCTCCGAAAACAGTTGGAGAGTGAGCACATGAATGAAGGTGATTCTATGGACAGTTTTCTTACAAAGATCAAAGACCTGAAGGAACAATTGATTTCTGCTGATGAGGTTATACCAGATAGCTCACTTGTGCAGACCGTTCTGAATGGTCTTCCTGATTCATATCAGAGTTTTGCCTCTACTCTTCGGTTGATGATGAAAGGCAATCCGAATGCCTTGTCATTTGAGGAATTAGTATCTGTTCTGTTGCAGGAAGATCAGTCCAGGCAGAACAGGTCCATTATGCGTGTTGCAGATCAAGCTTTCCTGGCTAGTCAGAAGGGCAAAGGAAAATGGAGCTCTTCTACTAGTAAGCAGAAATCTGCAAATGCTGCACATTCAAAGAACCAAGACAAAGATGAGAAAAAATCAGAAAAGCAGAAATTGTTTTGTAAGTACTGTAAAGGCAATGATCATATCATAAAGAACTGTCCAAAACTGGCTGCTAAAGAGGCAAAGAAGAAAGAGGCTGGAATGGTTGTTGCAGAGGCCTCTACACCAAAAACAGAGTCTGCAAATCTTGTGCAGGAAGAAGAATGGGCGTTTACTACTGTCTGCAGTTTTGACCCATCTTCTCATGATCAGTGCATGTCTGCAGTAGACTCAGATGTTTGGTACTTTGACAGTGGGGCGACCAAACATATTACCTCGCAGCGCAGTTTCTTCTCTTCACTTGAGCCTGCTCCTACAGGGAATACTGTCACATGCGCCAATAACTCCTCTTATCCTGTTATGGGAGTTGGTAAGATCATTCTGACTACTGCTGATGGTAGTTCTTTCACTTTGTCAGATGCTTTATTTGTGCCAGGGATCAAAAAGAATCTGTTATCAGTTTCTGCATTAGCCAAGATTGGCTTGGTTGTGAAATTTGTTGATGACAGGTGTACAGTCCATGATCTCTCAAATGGCGATGTGATTATTGCTTCTGGCATTTTATGTCGTGGGCTGTATAAGCTCATAGACTATGAAAGATCTGTGAATGATTCGGCATGTGCAGTTCATGATTCTCAGGCTATGTCAGATGCAAAGCTTTGGCATGCACGCTTTGGTCATCTGAATTTTGCTAGTTTGTTACGCCTGCAGAAATCTGAAATGGTGTCCTCTTTGCCCAAACTTGAGGCACCTGGAAAACATGTTTGTGAAGGCTGTATTTTGGGCAAAATGCAGCGTTCTTCCTTTCCAAAAGATGGTTCAGTTCGGGCTACGCAGAAATTACAGCTTGTACATAGTGATGTCTGTGGTCCTATGCAGACACCCTCTTTTGGAAATTACCTTTACTTCGTGACTTTCATTGATGATTTTTCCAGGCATGCATGGGTATATCCACTCAAAGCAAAGTCCGAAGTGTTCATGTGCTTCAAACAGTTTTTGGTTTTGGCTGAAAATCTGTCAGCATGTAAAATGGGCACCCTCCGTTCTGATCGAGGGGGGGAATATATGTCTTCAGATTTTAATGCATTTCTGGCTGAACGTGGGATAAAACACCAATGTACAGTGCCATATACACCTCAACAGAATGGAGTTGCTGAACGAAAGAACAGGTCACTCATGGAGATGGCGAGGTGCATGGTCAAAAGTCAGGCTTTACCACATAGTTTCTGGCTTGAGGCTGTCATGTGTGTAGCATATGTACTGAACAGGTGTCCCACTAAAGCATTGCAGTCTATCACTCCATATGAGGCTTGGCATGACCGCAAGCCATCTGTTGCTCATCTGCGTGTTTTTGGTTGTTTGGCATATGCATTAGTGCCTGAACAACATCGCAGAAAATTGGATGATAAGGCAGTAAAATGTATTTTTGTTGGGTACAGTTCTGAAAGTAAAGGCTATCGTCTGTATCATCCACAGACTAAACGCATTCTGGTTAGCCGTGATGTTGTCTTTGTGGAAGATGCTATTCAGCCATTGCTTTCATGTACTAAGGAGACATCTGTTAGCTCCAAAGACATGTATGATACTTTGATGCCTCTTTTTACAGGTGGACAGGCTAGTGCTGGTCCTAATGAGGCAACTTCTCAGCCTTTGCAGGTTTCATATGATGATGCAGATCATTCCATTTCTGATGCAGATTTACATGATGCACTTGTTGATGAGAGAGCTGATATTGAGCAGGCAAAAACTATGCCAAAATGGCTGGTGCAAACTTTGCGTGACAGCAAATTAGATGCACCTTTGTCATATCGTACTCGTTCAGGCTCTCATAGTGCCTCCTTTGCATCAGATTGCTATGCTATGGCTGCCTCTAGTCTCTGTGATGAGAATGAGCCTGTTTCTTTTGATGAAGCACAAAATTCAGAAAGTTGGATGGCTGCTATGCAATCTGAATATGATGCTATAATGAAGAATGGTACATGGTCTTTATGTGACTTGCCTCCTGGCAAGAAGGCCATTGGCACTAAGTGGGTATACAAGCTGAAGCGTAAACCTGATGGTACAGTTGACAGGTATAAGGCTAGGCTTGTTGCAAAGGGTTATGCGCAGGAAAGAGGCATTGATTTTGATGAGACCTTTGCACCTACATGCCGTATGACTACTGTTCGGAGCATTTGTGCACTTGCAGCCCATCATGGTTGGAATGTACATCAGTTGGACATTAAAACAGCATTTCTGAATGGTGACTTGCATGAAGAAGTGTATGTTTTTCAGCCCCGTGGCTTTGTGCAAAAAGGGCATGAAAACCAGGTGTGCAGGTTAAAGAAGGCGTTATATGGTTTAAAGCAAGCACCACGTGCTTGGTATGAGAAGATACATGCCTATCTCATTGCACATGGTTTTGAGAACAGTCCAACTGAAAGCACCTTATATGTTAAGCGTGCTAATGATGTGCTTCTGATCATTGTTGTCTATGTTGATGACATGCTGCTCACTGGTCCTATTGAGACACATATTGCTGATTTTAAGGCTGATTTGCATGCCTCATTTGAGATGTCTGATTTGGGGCATTTGCATCACTATTTGGGCATTCAGTTTATGCATGTTGATGGTGGAATGGCTTTGTGTCAAACGAAATATATTGACACATTATTGCAGCGTTTTGGCCTTGAAGACTGTAAGCCTATTGCCACTCCTATGGAGACAGGTTTACGATTGAGTCTTCATGATGCTGGAGATGCATTTGATGCTGTTCTCTATCAGCAGGCTGTTGGATGCTTGATTTACTTATGCATTACTCGGCCAGATATTCAGTTTGCTGTCTCACAGATGAGCAGGTTCATGCATTGCCCAGGAGTCACGCATTGGAAAGCGGTTAAGCGCATCTTTCGCTACTTGAGTGGTACTCGGCTACTTGGGTTGTTTTATCCCAAGGGGGGATCACTACCGCCAGATTTGCATGCTTTTTCTGACTCAGATTGGGCTGGTTGCTATGACACTCGTGTGTCCACCAGTGGTTTTTGCTTCATGCTTGGTAGCTCATGTATATCTTGGTTGAGCAAGAAGCAGCCTACTGTGGCCACTTCCAGTTGTGAGGCTGAGTATAGGGCAGCTTTCACAGCGACTGTTGAGTGTGTGTGGCTCAGACGCCTTATGGCTGATTTGGGTGTTGGCCAGTCTTCTGCCACCACCATCTTCACTGACAGTCAGAGCGCATTGGCAGTTGCGAGGAACCCTGTGTTCCATGCTCGCACTAAGCACATTGAGGTGCATTATCACTATGTCAGGGAGAGGTTCTCTGCTGGGGAGATCAGCTTGGCATATGTGCCCACGCAGGAGAACATTGCAGACCTTTTCACGAAGGCTCTGCCTAGGGAGAAGTTTGAAGCTTTCCGCAAAGCTTTGGGCTTACTTCCTTTTGTGGAGTGATTTCCACATAGCTTGGCACTTCCTTATACATGAGTGCCAGCTCCTTGTTCACCGCATCACTCCCAGGGGGGATTTGTTGATATATTTAGGTAGTGATGTGTGTGAACACTCTAGGACTGCCGGGGCACTTTTTTCCCTCTTTAGGAGGTTTTTTTCCCCCGGCTTGTATATACGCCTATTGCCCTAATGGGCTACTTATCTTTGTACATTCTCTAGTAATACATTCAGTCTTGTGTGTTGTGCTCCAAGCTTCTTCTTCTTCCTTGTGCTGTTCGCGTGCTTCCGCAGACGTCTAACTCCAACATTTTTTACGTTCAGCTTCATCAAGTTTCATTAAAAATTTCAATAGACTAGAACATTCATGTTCTTTTATATTATAGAACTATACCATGTATATTTGAAGTCTTATTATATCTATCCATATATCATTAAATGCATTGTAAGTGAAATATAACTTTTGCTTTCCTACTTCATAAGGCATGTTACCGTGAATATGTTTATATTTACAAAATACTGATGTGATCTTCTTATTCAAAGAGAGCCGAAACTTTCCTACATGATGGCATCTAGGCAATCCAAAGCTTTTAACTTTGTTAAATTTTAAAAATTCACACCAAATTTTTGAAGTTGATCTATAAACTTTCCTAATCACTCCAATACCATCACAAATCTCCTAAATAGCAGCAAATTCATGTCTGTCATGAGTTTTTGGAAAACAAAGTGGCTCAAGCATGTATTTTCTTTCAGCTTCAGTAGTCTTAAAACATCATTTTGACTCATAATTTCAAAATTGTTCAACATATTGAAACCTAACACATTTGTCACTTGATCTCATACAATTTTCATTCTTTCCTTCTTTTCGCCAAAAGAAGGAAAGAGTATACGCGCTCAAAATTGTTCAACATATTGAAACCTAACACATTTGTCACTTGATCTCTTACAATTTTCATTCTTTCCTTCTTTTAGCCACATTTTTCAGTCAAATCTAGAAAAGGTGTTACTCCCTTTGATCACATTCTCAAACATATGGGAGTTTCTTTCATTTTTTTGAAAGATTCTAACTGGGAATTCCTTGAAATCTCCCAGAGCCTTGAACAATAGCCTTCTGAACCATCCTCACCATCTCCTACAAATCTAATCAGATCATGAAGATTATGAGAGGGGGGGATACCTTCCAGTTTGTGGATCAATTTGATAAACAGATCCATCTGCCCATATGTCGATATGTTTTTTTCCTTCTTTCCACAATCCATCCACTTCAGAAGGTTGAAGAGCCCTTCAGAATACCTTTCTTGTCATTGCATACTCACAACTAATTGCAATGTTGATATGGAACTTATCACAATGATTTTGGCTAGTTGAAAGCTCAAAGAAAGTGTTTGGGTTGAGGTTTTCCATGGTTTTCTATGAAGAGTGACGTGAAAGTGTCTAAAATGACATGAAAGAGAGAACAAAGCCTACTATGGAAAGTAGAGTAAAAAAGTGCAAAACGTCATAAGCACACATTATATAGGTCCATGAGCAAGAGGAAAATTTGAATTTTGATGAACACCCGATGAGCACAAACTTCGAGGCATAAGATATCACACAAACTTTTCATGATTATCACACAAGTTTCTCTCTTCAAAATTTGCATAAGATACGTTTGAAATGAGCTTACACTGAATTTTTAAAATTATTTGACAACTAATTATTTGAAAACTTTAGTCTAGATTAAGCAAAACTAATTGAAATCCTTACACGGTCCTTTTTGGGTCATTTTTTGCCCTAATGGGAGATAACATATCAAACCTACATCTTGCTAACAATCCCATGTATCATGCAAGGAACAAGCACACTCAAGTGCATTATAAATATCTAAGGGAAAATGTTGCAAGTGGGGACATTAACGTTTCTTTTGTAGGTACAAAGGACCAAGTTGTAGATATCTTCATGAAAAGCTTCGATGTGACCAAGTTAACAAAGTTTTCAAAAGCTATGAGCTTGCTTGATATGGACACTACCTGTTGCAGAAGAAAGAAGCAAAGAGAAGTAGGCCCCAAAAATTTCTAGATTTAGGCATATTTTTCTTCTTCAAATTTTCATGACATCATGTCAAAAGCCTTGTAAATGCTCTAGAGGAGTCCTCTAGATGCAAGATCATGGAACATTGTAACATTAGCCGGTCTATTGTTTTTCAATGTTTTTCAATAAAAGTTCCGGTCTATTGTGTGAAAGGACCATTTTTAAAGCACATGTATATAAATCATTTGATGCCTCTTTGTAAAGAGCCTTTTTGCCATTGTGAGGAATAGAGCTGAAATTTTGAATTTGCTTCATCTTTATTGAGTATCCTCTTCTCCAAAAGCTTGCTTGTGTGTTTGATGCTTGAAATGTGTGTATAGGAGTGTTTTCTACACCTTCCCTTCTTGTTTAAGCTAGTTTAATGCATGAGCGAAGCTTGGTGAATTGCAGACTAGGAGTGGATTTTTCTCTTCATTTAGTATTTTGCCCATAACTCAAAGTGCATTTGTTAGAATTGGCTGAAAATACAACTATGCCACCAACTTTGTATGCATGCACGATCTCATGAGCCTATAGGTGGAATGTGCAACTTTTAACATGAGTAAGCTTGGATTATTTTTTCACGAGGAGATTTGAAGCAGCAATAAGGAGTTTTATGTTTTGCTTGTCTCTAGAACAATGTACATGTATCACTTTCCTTCTCTCTCTCTCTTCCCCCGCCACCCACAAACCCCCCACTCCATGAACTCTGAACCCCCCACTCCACGACCGATGAATCTCCCACTCCATGCCCCATGAACTCCCCACTACATGACACACGGACCCCCACTCTACACCCTCCCACCCCAATACCTCACTGGCAAACCCCCCACTTCATGGTCTAGAGAACCCCTCCACATTGTGACCAACAAACCCCCCACTCCATGACCGGTGAACCCCCCACTCCATGACCGGTGAACCCCCCACTCCATGACCTCGAAACCCTCACTTTGAAACCCGCAAAGACCCCACTTTGTGATAGCTAAACATGCCACTCCTTGAATTACAAACCCCCCTCTTTGAGACCTAAAATAACCCCCATGATAATACTCATGAACCCCCCACTCCACGACCTATGAAACCCCCACTCCGGGACTCACAAACCCCCACTCTGGGACTCACAAACCCCCACTCCTCCACCCACAAATCCCCCATTCCGTGAACCACAAAAGTCCCCACTTTGCGACCTCAAAACCACCCAATTTGTGACGTGCAAACCATCCAATCACTGACCCACAAAACCACCACTCTATGACCCACAATCCCCCCACTCTATGACCCACCAAACTCTCCACTTCAAGACCTATGAACCCCCCACTCCACAACCCACAAATCCCCCACTCCATGACCCAAACTTTTATGAAATGGCCTACTAGCTTACTATATTACTCATTTGGAGCTTTTGTGGTCTTTGTAATCATTTAGTGAGCAAAGAAGTGAAAAGGGTTCTCTCTCATATGTGCACTTGTCATTTTCTTTCCTCTATGGTTGTACATTTTCTCTTTTGTCAGTGAATGCACTTGCACATAGAAATTTTATAGGGTGTACTTCCCTAAGAAAGAAGCTCCCTTGAGTAGAAGATGAATTGGAAGTGTGAGTGCTTGTTTTCTCTTATAGTTTGGAATTGGCCAAAGGTGGATACCTCAGTACCTCCTCTTCACCATGCATAGATAGATTATAGCATACCAAGGTAAAATCTCATCATGTTTGACATTTTTTGATAGTTTTAGATCCTTTCTTGTGAAATTATAGCATCTAGAACCCTTTTTCTTCATTACATAACCTATAAAGACACACCTTTCTAATATATCACCAAGCTTGCTCCTTAACTCACTTGGAGTCAATATACAACATGTGAAACCAAATAATCTCAAGTCTGATACATATGAATTTATACTATACCACGTTACAGGGTGTGGTAACATGTATACCTAATGTGGGAGCTCTATTCATGATGTTTATAGTTGTGGTTGCTGCATTACACCAACAACATCTCATTCATCATGTTCCTAGCATACTCTACAATGTACCTATTTCTCCTCTCTATCACATAGTTTTTTTGTGGTGTGTGCCTGCATGTGGTTTGTCACTTGAAGCCATTTGTCTTCTAGAAATTAGATATCTCATGGGAAAACTGTTCTCCCCCTCCCTCTCACCTTAAGCACTTGACATACCTATTGTTCTCGTTCTCAACGAGAGCTTCAAACTTCATACAATACAGCCAAGTCATCCTTCTGCAATCAACAATGAGAATTACAAAAGACCTTTTACCTCCAATTGAATTCTCATTTTTTGGTCCCCAAACATCTTTATCAATGAGATCAAGTGGATGGTAGCTCACAAAATTTCTCTTCTTTAAGGGAAACCTCGTCTGCTTTCCCAACTGGCAAGCTTTAAATAGATTCTTAAGATTATGATTATAGATATTTGGTATGCTAACACTAACCTCTTCCTTTCCACATCCTTCAATCTCTTATTATTGATTTGTCCATACCTTTTGTAAGATAGGTGCACTTTTTCTATTTCTTGCTTCCATATGTGAAGTAGGTTGTGCGATTGAAATTAGGCTTCACGTCCAAGGTGAATATCATTCCTTCCTTCCTACTTTTGGCTATTTATTTGTACCCCTCTTTTGAAATTAGGCTTCACGTCCAAGGTGAATATCATTCCCTCCTTCCTACTTCTGGCTATTTATTTGTACCCCTCTTTTGGTTTTCTACAAAGCATCCCTTCTAATTCAATTTGACCTACAATCCTCTCTGAAACATTTGCCCCATAGAAACTAGATTCTTTGTGATTGTTGGGATGTGAAGAGCATCTTTCAAGCACCTATCCTTGTGAGAGCCATCCAACATAAAATCACCTATGTGTCCAATAGCATGAGGATATCATCACCTATTTCCGAATTCCCTTTGGTTAATTGCACTTGTATATTTGGTAATAAATCCTCATTGTAGCTCATGTGATTATTGCATCCACATTCAATGTACCATGTGCTTGACCATTGTGTCTTGTAATCACTCATCTACATCATAACTATCATACCATCATTCTCATTTGAAGTAGATGCACAATTACCTTGTCCTTTGTAGGTTGAATTTGTCTTATCCCTTTGATATAAATCCCTTGCATAGGAGCCATACTTTCCAAAAATGGAGCAACTATCATAGTTGTGGTTGAACCTTCCAGCTCTACCTCTAAACTTTCCTCTTCCTCTTGATGAAGTGTATTTGGTTCCTTAATCTTGAACAGGATCACCATTTGATCCTCACCCTTGCCCTTATCTTTCTCTAGCTCCATTCTTTCCTCTACATCTCCCTTACCTCCATAGAATGCTTGGGTTTGACTTGGAGGCTTCAAGATTCATCTTTGGAGTGACCATCAAGCCCACCAAATGCTTAAAGTTGGGAATCATATCTATGACATAGAAGATGTTGTAAAAGCCTACCACTTCTCATCATCTCATATCCCATTCAAGGTTTATGAAAGTAGGTTATCATCATCTATATGAGAACCTATGAATCCCAATGCATCCCTTACTTCTTGGATCTTCAAGATGTAGTCATTTATATTGCTAATAGATTTTTTTCCTCAAGTTTTTAACTTCATTATTTACTTCGATCTCTCTGGCTTTGGTTGAAGTGAAGTAAAGTTTTACTAGGGTTTCCCATACCTTCATGGAGGTGTCTAAATTCTGTATATTCCCTATCATGGCATTCCTAGTATGTTGATATAATATGAAGACATCTTTCTTATCTCTCGCATTCCACTCTCTGAAGGTTGTGTGCTCTTAAACTTGATCAAGCAACTCTCCTTCCTTTAGGGTCCTTCGATCGTTTCTCTTGGTCCTTCTTGAATGACTTTGTATGTTGAGAAGCTCTTTATACCACTGATGGGATAATAATCAACTTCCCTATGTAGCTTTGAAGCATAGATGGCGTTAGAGGCACACTCACAAAACCACTCTTAACGCAAATTAATGGTTCCCTAAACTCTTGAGAAGTGAGCCCCATAATTTCTATACACTTAAATTAAGCTGAATGAAATCACTAATGCAAGGTATTTCCTTAAAAAATGCTCAATTCTACTACGAGAACCAATGCCGCCAAGACACACAAATTATAGCCTTCACTAGGCATATAAACACATACCACTACTGAATTCTAGAACTCTTTATCCCAAAATATGTAGAGATTGAACATGCCCTTTGAGACAAATTTAGGAAAAAAGCATAGATTTTGAAGAAACCAAAGATTAAAAGAAACTAGTATGATTTGATAAGGGAACCCTACTTGACACACACATCTATCTATCTCATACACACAATATTTGTGTGAGCTAGATATGGCTACACAAAGTCAAGTGAAATGACTCAAGCAATCATGGGGCCTACTAAGAAATGGCTCTAATAGCTTACTCGAAATATAAAAAAGATTACACTGATGAGGGATCACAAATTTCAAGTACAATTTGTGTAGAAATAGTTTTGAAAAGCTTCCCTAGATCGTAGGAATCAAGTTTCCTAGATTATAGGTGTTATCACACCTAAGTGTGAAATGTGTCATATGACTATTGAGAGGGAGCTTTGAAATTCAAATTTGGACTCAATTCTTTTTGCTTGATATCTTGATCCTTGTTGCTCCAAGTGGCATCTCGTAAAAGCTCTTATAATATACTATGGTTGAAGCTTGAATTTCAACAATCTACATAGAAGGATATGAATGAGGAAGTAGACAATGTTTACCAAACACTCTTCCTATAAGAGCTAAGCTTTCTAGCTCTTCATATGACCTCTTCTCTACTTGACTATGTC
Source organism: Ceratopteris richardii (assembly GCA_020310875.1). Lineage (NCBI taxonomy): Eukaryota > Viridiplantae > Streptophyta > Polypodiopsida > Polypodiales > Pteridaceae > Ceratopteris > Ceratopteris richardii. The sequence goes on from CM035427.1 coordinate 15,404,166, forward strand.
TTGGCACCCCTTGGGAATGCTCCACATGTCCTCGCCTTCCTGCAACATGATTGAATGGCCTTGGTTGTACGTTCTCCATGAGAGTACGTCTATATATAACTTCGTGTGACCTTTCACCTACTTTTTTGTGTGGCCCTTTGCTCTTCATCTAGCCTTGGCTTATCTTTTGTCTTTTAGTTTCACATGAATAGATAGGAGTTCATGTTTCATTGTCCATTGGAGTCTTCTTTAGTTTTGGCAACACCCTTCCTATGCCCTAAGGTCGATGATCTTGGCAAATTCACACTTCCATCAATTATGCTAGTTTAGTAGACAACTGGGAGTCTACATCACTTTGCTAGAGGTTCTATCTCTAGGAGATCTTGTATTCAAGTATGTAGAGTTGTTTCCACTAGAGAAGCAAAGCATGTTGTATCTAGTGAGGAATGTAAGGAAGAATTGTGGCTTTCTCATGATGCGTGTGATATGGTCCTACCTCAGCATGTACCTCATTTGCTAAATGATAGTAAGCGTGCTATTGTTTAGCCTTAGCATTTGTCAGAGTTTTATAAAGGAAATCCATCAATAACGAATGGGGGCAATTGAGAAATGTCATGCTTGAAACCAAGTTGGCTGATAGCTCAATGTGAGAAGACTATAGGAATGAGAGAATAGGCATGGTTCCAACAAAAGGAAAAGATCACATAGGTGTAGCTGAATAATCAACACTAAAATGAATTTTCTAATGAAAAATTTCAAAAGGGTTAAGAGCTCATCTAATGATGTTGTACCTTCATGCAAACCAGACGAAGGGACCTTGACTCTCAATTTGTATTCTATGAGAAGGAGAAGTAGTGTCTAGCTGAATATGACTTTGATTTTTTATCAACTTTTGATTCAAGAGTTTTCCATGTAAAATATGGTAAAACTCCTTTGACCATACTCTCCTCCACTTTGAAAATGAATAGAAAATTAAGTGATTTATTCCTCTGCTATGTGTTATTCTTCTACTATATAGTGACTTGATAGATCGCAACTCAAGGATGTTGGATGAGTTTGTGTGTGTGATGTGTATTGCAGATGGTTCATTATAGCAGAGTTTAGTTTCTCTGATGAAACCTTCGAATTGAAAATAATAAAGTCCTTTGAGACATACAAAGATGAGACATAGGAAGGGTTCATGCACCCGCCTTTAAAGATTCTTGTGTCCCTCTCTCTCTCTCCTCTTTCTCTCTCTACCCCCGCCTTCCCCTTTGAACCCCACCCCTCACCTCCATGGACCCTGCACCTCCCCACCCCTCAACCCGCGCCTCCCCGCCCCCTCAGCCCCCCGCGTTGCCCTCAGCCCCCCCCCTTCTCTCTCTCTCTCTCTCTCTCTCTCTCTCTCTCTCTCGTCTCTCTCTCCTCTCTCTCATCTCTCTCTCTCTCTCTCTCTCTCTCTCTCTCTCTCTCTCTCTCTCTCTCGTCTCTCTCCTCTCTCTCTCTCATCTCTCTCTCTCTCTCTCTCTCTCTCTCTCTCTCTCGCTCTCTCTCTCTCTCTCTCTCTCTCTCTCTCTCTCTCTCTCTCTCTCTCTCTCTCTCTCTCTCTCTCTCTCTCTCTCTCTCTCTCTCTCTCTCTCTCTCTCTCTCTCTCTCTCTCTCTCTCTCTCTCTCTCTCTCGTCTCTCTCTCTCCTCTCTCTCTCTCTCTCTCTCTCTCTCTCTCTCTCTCTCTCTCTCTCTCTCTCTCCTCTCTCTCTCTCTCTCTCTCTCTCTCCTCTCTCCTCTCTCTCTCTCTCTCTCTCTCTTCCTCTCTCCTCTCTCTCTCTCTCTCTCTCTCTCTCTCTCTCTCTCTCTCTCTCTCTCTCTCTCTCTCTCTCTCTCTCTCTCTCTCTCTCTCTCTCCCATCTCCATCTCTCTCTCTCTCTCTCTCTCTCTCTCTCTCCTCTCTCTCTCTCTCTCTCTCTCTCTCTCTCTCTCTCTCTCTCTCCTCTCTCTCTCCCTCTCCTCTCCTCTCTCTCTCTCTCTCCTCTCTCTCTCTCTCTCTCTCCTCTCTCTCTCCCTCTCTCTCTCTCTCTCTCTCTCTCTCTCTCTCTCTCTCTCTCTCTCTCTCTCTCTCTCTCTCTCTCTCTCTCTCTCTCTCTCTCTCTCTCTCTCTCTCTCTCTCTCTCTCTCTCTCTCTCTCTCCTCTCTCTCTCTCCTCTCTCTCTCTCTCCTCTCTCTCTCTCTCTCTCTCTCTCTCTCTCTCTCTCTCTCTCTCTCTCTCTCTCTCTCTCTCTCTCTCTCTCTCTCCTCTCTCTCTCTCTCTCTCTCTCTCTCTCTCTCTCTCTCTCTCTCTCTCTCTCTCTCTCTCTCTCTCTCTCTCTCTCTCTCTCTCTCCTCTCTCTCTCTCTCTCTCTCTCTCTCTCTCTCTCTCTCTCTCTCTCTCTCTCTCTCTCTCTCTCTCTCTCTCTCTCGCCTCCATTGACCCCCCTTTCCCCCATTGACCCCACCTCCCCGCCCCTCAGCTCCCCCGCACCACCCCCTCCCCTCAGCCCCCCCGCACCTCCCCTCCCCGCCCCTCAGCCCCCCGCGGCCACCCCCATCTCCCCTCTCTCTCTCTCTCTCTCTCCTCTCTCTCTCTCTCTCTCTCTCTCTCTCTCTCTCTCTCTCTCTCTCTCTCTCTCTCTCTCTCTCTCTCTCCTCTCTCTCTCTCTCTCTCTCTCTCTCTCTCTCTCTCTCTCTCCTCTCTCTCTCTCTCTCTCTCTCTCTCTCTCTCCTCTCTCTCTCTCTCTCTCTCTCTCTCTCTCACTCTCTCTCTCTCTCTCTCTCTCTCTCTCTCTCTCTCTCCTCCTCTCTCTCTCTCTCTCTCTCCTCTCTCTCTCTCTCTCTCTCTCTCTCTCTCTCTCTCTCTCTCTCTCTCTCTCTCTCTCTCTCTCTCTCTCTCTCTCTCTCTCTCCTCTCTCTCTCTCTCCTCTCTCTCTCTCTCTCTCTCTCTCTCTCTCTCTCTCTCTCTCTCTCTCTCTCTCTCTCTCTCTCTCTCTCTCTCTCTCCTCTCTCTCTCTCTCTCTCTCTCTCTCCTCTCTCCTCTCTCTCTCTCTCTCTCCTCTCTCTCTCTCTCTCTCTCTCTCTCTCTCTCTCCTCTCTCTCTCTCTCCTCTCTCTCTCTCTCTCCTCTCTCTCTCTCTCTCTCTCTCTCTCTCTCTCTCTCTCTCTCTCTCCTCTCTCTTCCTCTCTCTCTCTCTCTCTCTCTCTCTTCCCGCC
>CM035427.1:15417363-15429863 GCA_020310875.1 Ceratopteris richardii
AATATGATTTCATAAAGCAATATACTATCGGACACAAAAGAGATAATCAGAATGAACCATGAACCATGAACCACGTACAAAAGAAATTATATATTTCATAAATGAAGCATGTACAAGAGTGTGGAAAATGACCATCATATATGGGGGAAATACAAAATGTGGCAAAGCACTTCCATATAAGAATGAAATACAAAATTCTGGTGCACCATTTCCATATATGAGCCAAGTACAAATTAATGGCACACCACTGTCATACACATGCACAGAATGATTGAAACATCCATATCAGCAGTCCTGCAAATAAAGAACATTCATGAAATGAGATAAAATCACATGAGATTTAAAAACAACAAGTAAAAACCAAGTTTATAAATTCATCACCTCATCACAAATGCTCCCATGAAACGATCGCACGGCGTCCCTCCAAGTCCTCCAATAGTGCACTCAATCCATGATGATATCCACAAGCCTCCTCCGTTGGTGTTGGAGGGCAACCGATTGCTAGCTCCTACAACAAATATACAAAACATTAGAGGAACATACATCACAAGCTTAAAACAAACGAATTCAATAAACCAAATAGTACTTACAAACTCGTGATGCATCGTGTCTTATCCACTGCTGCCCAAATGTAATGGTCGTGGCTACGGCATTTTCGCTGCTGACGATATCGGTCAGGAGTCTTCTATTGTTCATCACAAATCATATCCCACTCCTCAGCATCTAACCATAGAGGCTTTGGTAAGCCTCCTCTAAAAGCATCAGGAGCCTCAGATCTTCAATGGGACATAACTTCACATGCGATGTGCAGAATCCACTCTGAACTGACAAGAGGCTGCCCATGTGTTGGCTGGAACTCCTGATAAATCATCTGTGTGATATAATTTTTCCTATCTTTATCTTCTTCACTCCATTTCAACATGATAGAGTTTCCAAATTGTATGGAGAAAGGTTGTCATATACGTGCATGCAAGGCCTTTCTCACCACATCCATTACCAAAGCTCCATCACAGATACTATACACCTTGGAATCATCATTATCATGAGCACCCCAAGGTATATGTGGTCTTCCATGTGGTGTACCGCGTGGCGTACCTACATCTGAGGTACTCACTATGGGAGTAGAAGTGGGCAACACAACATCCGTCGCACTGCCTCCACAATAGCCACCTCCAAATCCACTCCTAGAACCTCCTGCTCCAAAGCGTGACCTTGACCTATGAGACAGGCCAACACTTGTATCGCACTAAGGTGTTGTAGTGCACAGCTACTTCTCTCTCTCTCTCTCTCTCTCTCTCTCTCTCTCTCTCTCTCTCTCTCTCTCTCTCTCTCTCTCTCTCTCTCTCTCTCTCTCTCTCTCTCTCTCTCTCTCTCTCTCTCTCTCTCTCTCTCTCTCTCTCTCTCTCTCTCCTCTCTCTCTCTCTCTCTCTCTCTCTCTCTCTCTCTCTCTCTCTCTCTCCTCTCTCTCTCTCTCTCTCTCTCTCTCTCTCTCTCTCTCTCTCTCTCTCTCTCTCTCTCTCTCTCTCTCTCTCTCTCTCTCTCTCTCTCTCTCTCTCTCTCCCCTCCCTCCCCCCGCAATCCCCCACCCAGAGCGCCCCCACTCCCTCCCACGGCCCCCTACCCACGCCCTCCCCCATCCCCCCACAGCCCCCCCCGCCCTCATCCCCCTACACCCACCCTCAGCCACCCCTGCCCACTCCTCCTACCCCTCCCCCCCCACAGCCCGCTCCTACCCTTCTCCACAGTCCCCCAACGCACGCCCTCAGCCCGCGCCCTCCAACCCCGCCCTCCCCCTCCCAAACCCGCCCTCATCCACCCCGCACCCACTCATCCTACTCCCGCCCACATTCCTCTCCTACCCTCCCCCTCCACGACCTCCCACCCATGCCCTCAGCCCTCAGCCCTCAGCCCCCACCCACAGCCCCGCCCTCCCCATTCTACACCCGCCCACACACATTCCTTTGAAAAAGCTCAAATGTATCTATAACAAAAGAACACCAAAGATTGCCCAGGAAGCCACCCTGCTCCAATTCACATGATTGCAGTCTCCCCACAAGTAGAAGGTATGAACACTCAGTCTTATGCTGTTTCATCTTCTTCAATGCCCATGATGACTAGAGCCACACAAGGAGCAGCAACTTGTAGAGAGGAACAACAAGGACTCCAAGATAGGGACGAGGAAAAGAAGACGGGATGGAAGGGCCAATCAGACATTGAAAGAGCTTATGAAAGGATGGCTACTTCACTAAAGGAGCAACCAACAAGTCTGCAAGAAGACACACATGTGGTAAACATTGAGCAGATCTTGAAAGGTATTCATCACAAGCTTCATCTGTATGAACTCATAAAGTTGGAGTAAAAAATAAGGAGTGACTTATTAAAGATCATACACTCTGCTCAGTTGAGCCAACCACCTAGCATAGATGGTTTCATGGTTGATTTTCCCCCTGCACCCCTAGTAGACTACCAAAGCTCAAGGTTATCTGTTTTTATAAAGGTTGAAGCTCTCAGAGGTGTGATCATAGATGGAGGCTCTGGCATCAATTTGATGCCATATTTCACAATGAGGAAACTAAATTTGAGCCCCACCAAGATGGCACCATTCATAGTTACACTATTAGATGAACATTGGGTTGCGCCACTTGGCATTATTGAAAAGGTACTAATGATAGTACAGGGTTGTCACTTTGTTCTATATTTTTTTATTATTGCACTTACAAAGGAGACCTCTTACCCTTTACTCCTGGGGATGACTTGGCTAAGGCAAGAATAAGCTTTGCAAGATTGGGGGAAAAACAAATTGTGGATTTCAACAAACACCAATGGCCAACTGCAACTACATTTGGAAGAAGGATTAGACTCATGGAAACTACTAGGTATATTGTGGACACTCAGGTAATGCCCTCTTTACCCCAAGAAGAAGATTTATTATTGAATTGGATGATGGAAAGTACAGTGTTGCATGGTGGAAATCAATGAAATAGAGGAAGAAGTTGCAGATGAAGGAGTTGCAGAAAAAGGCCATGAAGATCACAAGGAGTTAGAGAATGACAGTTTGCACTAGAATACAAACTTTGAAGGGGCAACAAATATAGAAGTATCAAGGAAGGAAATTTATGAGCCTGAATGCAAAGAAGATCTCCCCTTTTCAGATATACATTAAGGGTGGACCGGAAAACATATTGCAGAGTATAAGCTAAACTTCACTGTTGCATATAGTGGGGATCATTTCTCAAGTAAGACCAGTCCTAAAACAATTGTTCAAGAAGTAAATCTAGGAGATAAAGAGAACCCTCAAGTAGTCCACTTGGCCTCTTGGCTATGGCATTATGCACCTTTACTGCAGAAGGTAAGTTCTTTAGTTTTTGCTTATAAAAATGTCTTCGCATGGTCCTACAAAGATCTAACAAGGATACCAGAGCATCTTGAATTACACCTAGTACACTTAGTTGAGGGACCCGTGCTTGCAAGAAGTAGGCCGTATTGACTCAACCCAAAGTATGCAGAGGCGATAAAGTTGGAAATTACAAAACTAGAAGAAGTAGGTATAATTGTTTGAGTAGAACATTCTAGGTGGCTTTCTTCTATGGTTATTGTACCCAAGAAAAATAGTGGAAAAATAAGATTCTATGTTGATTTTCGTGCCTTAAATAAAGTAACTGTTCAAGATGGATTTCCTCAGCCCTTCACAGAGCAAGTACTTGATGAAGTAGCCTGACACACTTTGTATAGCTTCCTGGATGGTTTTAGTGGCTACAATCAGATAGTGATCCATCCTGATGATAGGGATAAAACAGCCTTCATTACTTCATGGGGCACTTGTGTCTATACCCGCATGGCTTTTCTCTTGAAAAATGCACCAGCTTCATTTAATAGAACAATGTATCTGATATTTGGAAAATGGTTAACAACCTTTCTCTGCATTTTCATGGATGACTTTTCATTGTTTTCAGGCATAGATAGAAGAGCAGTAGTTCAAGATTTCCATGATCATTTGGAAAATCTAACGGAAATTTTTGAGCAATGTCTCAGAACAGCTTTGAAGTTAAATCCTGCTAAATGTCACTTTTTGGTCACTACGGGCACTCTTCTTGGTCACATAGTATCTGCTGAAGGGATAACGGTTGACCTTGCAAAGGTTACTCTTATCCTTTCCATGCCTATTCCACAAACCCCAAAGGAGGTGCAAAGTCTTTTGGGCCATGCAGGATACCATGGAAGATTTATATGAATGTATTCAGAAATAGCTAAACCCTTGTCAAGGCTTACCAGTAGAAATGTCCCCTTCTCATGGAGTCGTGAAGCTGAGAAAGTAGTTTGTGAACTAAAATTGAGGTTATGTACTACTCCACTTTTAAGTGTTCCTAACTGGTCATTGGAGTTTCATGTGCATATAGATGCCAGTCTTCATGTTGTTGGTGCGGTTTTGGCTCAACCATCATCACACAAGATTGATAGACATATCTTCTATGCCAGCAGGCTACTTACCAAGGTAGAAAGGAACTACAGTACGACAGAAAGGGAAGGTTTGGCTATTGTATTTGCTCTTCAAAAGTTTCAGGATTACCTTCTGAGTGTACATTTTATAGTCATATATGACCATCAGCCCTTGAGGTACTTGATAAACAAGCCTAGAGTGGCTGGAAGGGTTTGGTGATGGTTACTCCTGTTTCAAGAATTCAACTTTGATATTCATATTAAGCCAGGAAGAGAGCACTACATGGCAGATCAAGTATCCAGGACCGCAATGAGCAAGAAGGCACCAGGTATTAATGATGAATTGGTGGATAGTAATCTCTTCCTAGTAGCAATTGAGGCTCAATGGTATGATGGAATTCACCATTTTCTCACTACCAAAAAACTCCCAGAACACTTAACACCTATAGAAAAGAGAAGATTACTCCTTAAAACCAAAGCGTAGTCACTTATAAATGGGAATTTCTATAGGTATTGTCAGGATGGTGTCTTGACAAAATGTGTTTATCGAGAGGAGGTAAACCTTTTGCTTGAGGCAGCACACGGTGAAGGGCATCTAAAGGGGGAAGATTTGGCTCACAGAGTCATCAACAAAGGACTATGGTGGCCTCATATCTACGAGGATGCGATCAAGTTTGCTAAAGAATGCCACATTTACCAGAGATGTGCTCCTACGCCAACGAGGTTGAATTTCCAACCATTAGTCATATCTACAGGATGGCTCGCATTCAAACGATGGGGTCTTGATTTCATAGGACCAATTAGTCCAACTAGTCAACCTGGGGGTAAGAAGTATATTTTGATGTCCACATGTTATGCAACTAAATGGATAGAGCCTAAAGCTACTGTGGAGTGCACACCTTTAACAGTAGCAAATGTTTTGTATATATGTATTTTCTCAAGATATGGTTGCCCACTAGAAATGACTAGTGATAGGGGCACACATTTTCTAAATCAATTGCTCCAATTTTTATTTGACAACTACAAGGTTTTTCATAAAAGGTCTTGTGCCTACTACCCAAGGGCAAATGGCCAAGTTGAAAGCTCCGATAAGATTTTGATTGGATTGCTACGCAAATTATCTTTTGATCATCAAAGCTTTTGGCCACAAGCATTGATTGGTGAAATTTCGGCTTTCAGAACTACAAGAAGAGGAACCACTCCTGAAAGTCCATTTTGCTTAGTATACGAAAAACAGGAATTGGCACGATTTGAATTTGATCAAAAGAGAAATTGTAGCCAGAACCATTGGAATTGAACCACCCATTAGGAGATTGGCGACATTAGAAGAATACAGAGAAGGAGCAATGTGAAAACTTCAGGTGACACAAGAAGAGCACAAATGATTAAACGATAGGTATCTTAGGTCCAATGAAGTACAGGAAGGATCCTTGGTTTTGGTGCATCAAATCCCAGCAGTTTCAACCAAAATGGCACCCAAATGGATAGGGCCATACAGGGTGATAAAGGTATTACCATATGGAGCAGTGCATCTAGAGGATTTGGAGGGTAAGAGGATACCGCTGGTCAATATCTCCAGAGTGAAGAATTACCTACTTTAAGTCAAGGTGGAAGAAATTCACTCATTGTACATACCGTACTTCATTCAGTGTTTACAATCTTATTTAGATAAGCAAATATAGGAGGAGTTGCACCGAGACAGTGCAAATACTTGATGTGGGGGTCTCTAGTGCACAGCCAACTCTCTCTCTCTCTCTTTCTCTCTCTCTCTCTCTCTCTCTCTCTCTCTCTCTCTCTCTCTCTCTCTCTCTCTCTCTCTCTCTCTCTCTCTCTCTCTCTCTCTCTCTCTCTCTCTCTCTCTCTCTCTCTCTCTCTCTCTCTCTCTCTCTCTCTCTCTCTCTCTCTCTCTCTCTCTCTCTCTCTCTCTCTCTCTCTCTCTCTCTCTCTCTCTCTCTCTCTCTCTCTCTCTCTCTCTCTCTCTCTCTCTCTCTCTCTCTCTCTCTCTCTCTCTCTCTCTCTCTCTCTCTCTCTCTCTCTCTCTCTCTCTCTCTCTCTCTCTCTCTCTCTCTCTCTCTCTCTCTCTCTCTCTCTCTCTCTCTCTCTCTCTCTCTCTCTCTCTCTCTCTCTCTCTCTCTCTCTCTCTCTCTCTCTCTCTCTCTCTCTCTCTCTCTCTCTCTCTCTCCCCGCAACCCCCAACCCATAGCGCCCCCACTGCCTCCCATAGCCCGCCACCCACACCCTCAGCCACCCCCCGCCCATAGCCCCCGCCCTCCCCTCCCTACACCTGCCCTCAGCCACCCCCCGCCCACTCCTCCTACCCCGCCCACAGCCCCCTCCTACCCTTGCCCATAGCCCCTCAACCCACGCCCTCAGCAACCCCTCTAGCCCTCGCCCTTCCCCTCCCAAACCTGCCCTCAGCCACCCCTTGCCCACTCCTCCTACTCCCACCCATAGCCCCCTCATACCCCCGCCCATGGCCTCCCATTGCCTCCCACCCATGCCCTCAACCCCCTCCCCCCCATAGCCCCCCCTCCCCCTCCTACACCCGCCCACACACATTCCTTTGCAAAAGCTCAAATGTATCTATAATGAAACAACATGTTCTTAGAGAAATATGAGTGGAATCTCCAAACTCTAGACAAGTGTCATGTCATAATTAGCTCCCTTGTAGATTATGCTCATGGACTAGAAAAAAATACTCAATCTAATGAAATACACACATAGAGACACTCTCAACCCATTGCATTTGAGGAACATCATGGATGTAATACAGATCTCTTTTAACACACCACTAACTCCTATTCCTATCCTCGAACATCCGCTAGCCACACTCCGCCTCCCTCATCTCCCCACCCCAGCACCCCCAATTCCACCTACCCTCCACTCCACCCTCCCCCAACTCCATCCACCCTCCACTCCACCCACCCTACACTCCACCCACCCCCAACTCCACCCACCCTCCACTCCACCCACCCTCCACTCCACTCCACCCACAGCACCCCCAATTCCACCCACCCTCCACTCCACCCACCCTCCACTCCACCCACCCCCAACTCCACCCACCCATCACTCAACCTTCACTCCACTCCACCCACAGCTCCACCCACCCTCCACTCCACCCTCCCCCAACTCCACCCACCCTCCACTCCACCCACCTTCCACTCCACCCATCCTCCACCTCCCTCCCTCTCCCTCTCTTTCTCTGTCTCTCTCTCTCTCTCTCTCTCTCTCTCTCTCTCTCTCTCTCTCTCTCTCTCTCTCTCTCTCTCTCTCTCTCTCTCTCTCTCTCTCTCTCTCTCTCTCTCTCTCTCTCTCTCTCTCTCTCTCTCTCTCTCTCTCTCTCTCTCTCTCTCTCTCTCTCTCTCTCTCTCTCTCTCTCTCTCTCTCTCTCTCTCTCTCTCTCTCTCTCTCTCTCTCTCTCTCTCTCTCTCTCTCTCTCTCTCTCTCTCTCTCTCTCTCTCTCTCTCTCTCTCTCTCTCTCTCTCTCTCTCTCTCTCTCTCTCTCTCTCTCTCTCTCTCTCTCTCTCTCTCTCTCTCTCTCTCTCTCTCTCTCTCTCTCTCTCTCTCTCTCTCTCTCTCTCTCTCTCTCTCTCTCTCTCTCTCTCTCTCTCTCTCTCTCTCTCTCTCTCTCTCTCTCTCTCTCTCTCTCCCCTCCCTCCTCCCGCAATCAGCCATGAAAAAGGTTATGAAATTGTGCTATTTGCTGATGATGTGGGAAAAAGCCGAGTCATGAAAAGAATGAATGGGGTCTATTGCTTAACAAAGCTAGTAAGGATTAACAGATTGAGAGCTCTTTCTTGATTCTATGGGTAGTGGTGCATGGCTATTTTTAGTTGGTGGAGTGATTTTTCTGGTTAAGAAAGAGACCTCAGCTTGCATTCAAAAGTGAAAATAAAAGTGTAAAAAGATAAATGAGTGTTGTTGTCAAACATTCATGATCACAGATCCCTGAGTGCGTGTTTTTGAGGATTTGATTCAATGCTGGTGGCCAGTTCTATATTTGATCTACCCCTCCACTTTTGGGCAATCAGTGGGCGCATATTCAGTGAACATGGGAAACCGACAAGGCCCTCTTGGCCTATTGGAGCCTATAAAAGCAATGGACTAGTACTCATTGAGAGAGCTTATTTCCGACATCTCTTTTGGTCCTCTCTTTGCCCTTTGTGGCTAGAAGCCTACTGTAGCAGGTCACTCTGCGGTGAGGATACAGAGCATGGGCTTCCCGCTGGAGGGCAAATATTACTAGAGTGTGTAAAAGTGGCTTGGTTTTGTCACTGAGTGTGCGTTAGTGCTATTTCCATGCTCTTTCCCTTAGAACAAGTCTTCATACCTTTGTACTGATCAATGCAAGTCTTCTAGTTGTGGTCATTGTATGTATTGGATGGATCTCTTGTATTGATTCCGTTTAGTTCTGGAATGGCACGTTAGCCCAAGGCATCAACTTTTAGAGAATTTCTTTTGATTATCATCTATTTGAACTAAGGAGTGATTTAGCCTTCCTCTAATGTCATTTGTCGTTAATCTTTTCTCTAAGTATTTACAATACTCTACAACTATTGCAATATGCCTGCTCACATAAATGTTAAAGGGTATACTTCCCCAAGGACAACCTCCCTTGAGTAGGCGAAGTAGTGGAAGTGCATATTGCCTGCTCTTGCTAAAAGTAGGTACCCTAGTACCTCCTCTACAGGTGTCGAATGCACACGTCTATTACTAGAGACAGTAGCGGATGTCTAAAAAGATGGCCATGGTGGAGTGATAAAGCTAGGAGACATACTCTGGTGGGAGTAGCATCACCTGCAAGAGTGACACCGACAGGAGTGATACTCGCAGGAGTGACACCGGTGGGAGTGAGGCTCATAGGAGCGAGACTAGCAAAAGTGAGGCCGGGAGGAGTGAGGCTGGGGGGAGTGCTACCAACGAGCAATCCAGTACTGTGACAGAGTGGCCATATATGTTGGAGGTATCCGAGATATGAACTCGAAGAACTGCTCCTCTATCATGGAATGTGGAGTGACAGGAGGACTGTCTCCCATCGTGCTCTGTAACAAAAGAAGTCAAATAATTAGCATATGATAATAAAGGTAATATAGAGAAATGGTAGTGTAGAAAACAACATAGCAAAAAAAATAAACAAAAATTAGTACATACAAGTGTTTGACTCGAAACTCCTCTATTCTAGCATCCTCTTGAAGATTTGATGCATAGAGAACATCTATCTTTATATTGTTGACTTCTAAATCACTTGGTATGCTAGCTTCTTCTTGATCATCATCTATTGCTTCATCTTGTATCTCGTCTTCTTCAAGGACCTGTAAAACAATGATCTCTTCTTCTCCAACAATGATCTCTTCCTCCTCGACTATCGAATGAGTCTCAGAGTCCACTATAGATGGAATTTCTTCAACATCTTTGTTCTCACAAATTTATCTACAATGTGGGGCGACCTGTAAAACAAATAGCCACTCTCGTTCTTTGGAATTTGGAATAAAAAGATTTTGCTCATAGTGTTTGGGAAGTACAAATGTATCTCTTTCATCCATCCATAATTATGTGGAGTCGCCCTGAAACAAACCACTTTTATCCCACCTCACTCTTGTGTTTCTTCTAGAGGTGACTACTTTGAACCATTTCGCATAAAAAATAAAGTAATCAAACTTCCTAAAGGATAGTTTCAAGATATCTTGAATCACTACACAATAATCAGCTAGCCTTCTTGAGCATTATCATCTCTTGCACTCACTCTACTTTTTTGCAAAAAGTTCACCATCACCCCACTATCAAAAATCGACCTATTTTTTCAATTTGTGCGATCCAAAAGTTTCTTCCACGAGACCATAGTCCACCGTATTTCAAATACTCCCAATCACATCCCTTTGTGAGTTCTTTGTCTTCTTCAAAGATATCTTCACCTGCCTTTGCTTACGAAACCGCTATATCTAAACATCTCCTCGTTGGAAAGGCTGGAAGAGGTCCAAGACTTTTTGGAAAGGGCAAAAATCGAGTGGAATGATTCCTTCAAAACTGAGCTCTTTCCTTTGTGTTTGTCTCCCTTCCAAGCTCATACACTCTAACCACTTCTGCATAGGCTAAGAGTTAAGTATGCAAAACTTCATTTCCATCTCTTTGAAAGTTGCATCCATTTTTCTTTGCAACCCTTTACCTTGCGATTCATCAACTATGAGTACGAACATCTTCATCATCGCTCCATAAGCAAGGCATTTCTGGATGTGACATACGTAGAAACTGAGTTATGAATACAAGAGACTCTTGTATGAGCCATCCCTCTGCCATGCTTTCTTGTAGATGTGCTCTCTGTCAAACAAACCCTTTTAATGTCTTCATAAAGAACTCTAAGAAGAACGTCCATCGACTATGGACAATTCCCGCTATTGCAACTTCATCTACCACATGAACCAATACATGAATCTGAATAGTGAGAATACTTGTGAGAAAGTATTTCTCTACCATACAAATAGCCTTGATAGCATTGAGTTTCGCACTCTCATTGCTATCTCTATTTATCTCTTTAGAAGAGATCCACCGTACTAACGAACTAATTTTATAAATGGTTGTTTGCACATCCTCTGAAAGAGAATCTTTTAAAGCCATAGGGAGCACAAAATGTAAAAACGTGTGCCAATCATGAGAGTTGAGCCCTCCAATGTCATCGTTTCATGTGAAAGCAATCTTTAGACACCTCATGCATCGAGTAGGTATCCAAATCTCTAAAATTATTTTCTTCACTTTTTGTTCTTCCATCCTCCGAAGCACCAAAGGAGCTCTTGGTAACGATATTGTTCCATTGGGCTTAGTAATTTCCCACAACTCTTGCATACGACCTCGCTCTTCTAAGTCCTCCCTTTGTGCTTTCCTTTCTTTCTTTCCGATCAAAGCCTTCTAGAGAATCTCTCCCACATTCTTAAAAATATGCATCGGATCTACCAAATGATTGATCAATAACTCCTTCCAATAAGGAAGTTCATGAAAAATAAACAACCATATCATGCCAGTGACTAGAGTTTCTGAATCCCACAGTTGGTTCCAATTGCTAGCTTTCATTTGGCGTTGTGATTGTCGACCAATTTGTCCTTCTTATAAAACATGCCCATCAGGAAAATATCTATGGTGTCCTACATAGACAATTTTATGCAATGCTTTGGAATAACATGCTTCGAGCCGTGGTCCGCATAAGGGACAAGCATGGTAACCCAAAATTGACAAACCTAAACATTCAGCATAAACAAGCCAATCATGCATGATCCACATAAGTATGCCTTGCATTCGCACGTCTCATCTTCTTATAGGTTGAGATGTCCCACACAACAATCCCATGCCATAAAATGTGTAGCCCTTCCACAAGTGGTGCAAGGTATACATCCATGTTTCTACCTTATACTTACCTAGCACAACAAGAGCTAATAATAAATGACCTTTCTTTGTGGCCAGCCATGGTGGGATCTTATAATTGATCAAACATATAGGCCATGTGCTCCATGAAGATCTGCGTATACCAGATGCATTTACTTCATCCATAGATAGGCCTAGACGTATGTTTTGAGGCTCACTAGCAAACTTTGGACACTTACTATCTATTTGTTTCCAAGCATCAGAGTTAGCAGGCACTCACATTACACCATCTGTAGACCTGCTCTTTGCTTTCCATGACATTAAATCAGCTATAAATTTGCATCTAATCATGTTCTTAATTTGTGGAATGATAGGAAAGTGGCGAAGAACCTTTGCGGGGATTGCTTCGCCTATAAGGTCTTCTCTAAATCTATTTGCTCCACACTTTGGACATATGTGGAGATTCTCATACTCATATTGAAAGAGGATACAATCATTTGGACAAGCATGAATCTTAGTGTAGTCTATTCCAATGGATTGTAAAAGTTTCTTTTGCATCTCCAGGTGTTGGAGGTATGTCATTGCCCTCAGGCCAAAATTCATCTTCAAGAAGCTTGCAATAAGTAATTAGAATGATATTAGTAAATAAAGTCCATCTCATAAAACGCTTCAAGCATTTCTTCCATGTGTTCATTCCGTGTAATGCTATTAGT
>CM035427.1:15434863-15592363 GCA_020310875.1 Ceratopteris richardii
TGCCCATATTGATGCCCATATTGATGCCCATACTGATGCCTATACCGGCGGTCATGAAACATACCGACGAGCCATTTTAAATGGTCATACCGATGGTCAAGTGACCGTTCGTATGCTTAAGTGCATTTTTCCAATGGTTATACCGATGTCGGGAGTGACCGTCGGTATGCACCTCATATGTTGTAATGTTATGGGGAGGAAAACTTCTAGGAATTAAGTCTACACTATGGTGAAGAGATCCCTTAGAATTTCATAGTTTAGAAGGAAAATCATCCATAAAGCAATATTGATAGGAAGCCATATATGATTTATGTGCATTAGGAAGTGTATGCATATAATCAACTATGTTATTGACAAACACAATACATGAATTGTAAAAAGACTCTTTTTGCACCTCAAGTTGATAAGTTATATATTAAATGTATTTTTTAAAATCATAGTTTTTCAAAATTTATTCTTTCACATCCAGATGTTCGTTTTTGTTATCACTTTTGGGTTGCCTTATTCCAAAATTTAGGCTCCAAACTAGGCTTTAGCTTTACATCTCATCATGAAAGTAATGGGCAAAGTGAATTTATGAATAATACTATTTCATATTTATTACATTGTTATTCTTTACATAATCCAAGTAATTAGGATTGGAAAATTCCGTTACTACAATTTGGATATAAAAACACAACGCGTACTAGTACTCAACATGCACCATATGAAATTATGTATGGTAAAATGCTTCCAACTCTCATGTGTATCACTCAAACGCATATAGATATGACTCATTCTTTTTCATAACATCATATTTCTCTACTTCATGAGGTTCATGATCACATTAAGAAGAGTCAGGAACATTACATGCATAATGTTAATAAGAAATGAGTAGCTAAACAATTTCATGGAAACGACTTTGTATGGCTACAAAGAATAAAAAGACGTTTGAAAACTATTTCACAACATTCTAAGATTAATCTTGCATCATGTTATTATGGAGCTTTCTTTATTATTCAAAAAGTAAATGAGAATGATTTAAGATTAGACATACCTTCTCATTGGAATAAACATGATTCTTTACATATTTATTTATTGAAATCCTTCAAGGGACTTTAGCACTCACTCTTATTTTAGATGATCCTCCTTTACTTGAAGAGGATGCTAGAATCTTAGTTCTAGATAAAATACTTGACTATGATGTTACTACTACACTCACTGCTAAGCAATATCATAGATATTTAGTTAAATATAAAAATCAATCACTCGAAGAATCTCAATGGATTCATAAGACATCATTAACTCCACATTATGACCATTTGATTTGTGCATATCATTCATAGTCACAATAACTTCTAGTTTTCCATTTCCATGATGTGTTTTAAGATGGAATATGATTGTGATTGTTCAGGGATGGGACATGTGAGTGGCCATCCCTATCTATTTTATTCTTATCCATCGAGATCAGTTTCTTGTCCACTGGGAGGCATGTTAAACTTTATGGAATAATGGAATGTTAAATGGATTTTCATAATTGTGTTTTGATCTAGCAGGCGAAGAATCATGAAGGTGTGAATGTGCGTGGACTTATTCAATATTTTTGAAGATAGTAAAAAGATAGTGTTTTAGATATTTTTTGTAAAAATAGTAGATGCCTTAGAAAGTGACATTTTTAACAAAATAATAGATTGCTTAGAAAGCAGAGATCTTGTAAATAAAGAAAATTGTTGTAAGAACACACTTTTCAAAGCAGCACCCTCATGCATCTCTATTCAAGATAATGAAAAATACATATAAATATACATACTCTGATAGACTCATCCACCAAAATATGTGGGGTGAGATTGTACCTAATCTCGTGTTAAGTCTCTTGTCTCTCTTTCTTCTGTGTATGCTTTTGTACCATGTCTTTGACCCTTGTATCTTGTAATCACTCGTCTACATCATAACTAGCATACTCTCATTCTCATTTGAAGTAGATGCATAATTATCTTGTCCTTTTTAGGCTGAATGTATCTTCTCCCTTTGATATAAATCAAGAAACCTTGCATAGGGAAGATACTTTTCAGAAATGAAGCAATTGTCCGAGTTATGGTTGTCTCTATTATTGTTGAACCTTCCTTCTCTATCTCTAAACTTTCCTTTTCCTCTTGATGAACTGTATTCACTTCCTTCATATTGATTAGGATCACCATTTGATCCTCAACCTTGCCTTCCTCTTCCTCTATCTGTGTTCCTTCCTCTTCCTCTATCTGTGTTCCTTCCTCTACCTCTCCTTTACTTGCATGGAATGTTTTCCTCTGTCTTTGAGCCTCCAATAATCATCTTTTCACTGACCATCAAGGCCACCAATGCCCAAAGTTGGGAATAGTATTTTTGACATAGAAAGGGTTTGTAAAAGGCTACCACTTCTCATCATACCTTATCCCATTCAACGTGTATGCATCTAGGTTATCATCATCTATTTGACAACCTACCGATCCCAATGCATCACCCGCTACTTTGATCTTCAAGAAGTAGTCATTTATAATGCGAATAGGTGTTTTCCTCAAGTTGTTAAGTTCATTCTTCAATTGGACCTTTCTGTGGAACATAACTGTTCATGAGAAGCTGTGTTCCCGTTTATCATATCACATAGAGTGCGGAACTGAGATTATTTCATTTATAAACGCGGAAGGTGGCTTTATCCATTGCTAATTTCTCTGTCAGTGTCCTTTCGATTAATATACCTTTCTTTTTCTTCCTTTCGGAATCTCCTTCGTCCATCTGCTCTCTGAGTCATGCCTGGAAGATTGGAATAAGCAACACACCCTGGCTATCCCCCACTTTCCAAAGGATATATGCGCACCCCATGTCTGAACGCTTTACCTCACAGTCCAGGGTCTTGTGTGGCGAAGCGGAAGCATAACCAATCAACAATATTGTCGCTTGCTTTTGTACTCTAGGGAGGTAGCAAAAGGAATGTTAAGTGCAGGACATCTTTTGGATCCTCATCCTTCGAACCTTCGAAGATGAGCGCTCGAAAGTATTGTCTATCTTCATTGCGTCTGCATACGATTCGGTGAGTAATATTTCATGCACACAGGAAAGCTCTATGTGTTTCACCTTTCGAGAAAAAGCATCAGATTTTTAAATTGTCGGTCGACATACACGCGGAGTGCATGATCAGGCGGCATAACCGGACATTTTAGTTGTTTCTGTGCATTATATTGCTGACGGGCGCACTCCAAAGACTGTTCCGCTAACTCCAAACACCATCTGAGGATCGCCTCTTTGAAACGAATAATGCTTGAGATTGTTTCTATGGGCGTAAGTTGCTCGTGCAGCATAGATGCTCTCTTGAATAGTACTATCGCTTTAATGAAAGATAGTTTATTATTAATGTGTTGCTAGTGGAAATAACAATGTCCAAAAATAAACCAGTTGACCTAAACTCTTTCCACTAGCAATACATTAATAACAAATTATCTTTCAAGAGAGTTGTTTTCACAGATGTGATTACCCACTTGACAATGGGATTATTAAAAAAGATATATGCCTACTTTTCTGTTTTTTCTTTGAAATAGATGTTCACCCGAAGCTTACTCCCTCGAGCTTCAACTTTGAAATTACAACTGTACAGTCCCTCGAGCTTCAACTTTGAAATTACAACTATACAGACAACTGTACAAATTAGGCATAGTACCTGTGGAGCCCCCCTTATCCCACAAGAGTAAGGGTTAGGTTAGTTTAAGATGGAATTACTACCGCTCAAAGGTAGTGACACAAGTGGGTTCCCTTACCCCACAAGAGTAGGGGCTAGGTTAGTTTGAGATGGAATTACTACCGCTCAAGGGTAGTGACACAAGTAGTTTAAATTGATTACACATGCCTGAACGTCAAGTTTAGATGTCTTGCCAATGGAGAGGGTCGAAGCCACGCTCTCGCCTCAAGAGATGAGGAGCTCAACCATTTGACCCATTATCTGTTTTTGTTCGTTTGGGCTTTGTATAGTTAATTTTCATAAACATGATTTCTTTTCTTTCAAAATTGAGGGGAGCTGCTCCTTTGAGGATTCTTGGTTGTACGGTTATTATGTGTTGTCTGATAGAATATTGTATCATGGAGAATAGTACCCCCGCGCTTCCTCTCAAGCCAAGCCGGATCATTGCGCTTTTAGGAAGTTAAGACTTCTTAGACTCTCTTTGCTAAGGTTTACTTGCTAAGGTTTACATCAGGTAAGCCGACGGTCTGTCCTTTTTCATCTTTCTTTTCCTCTTTTCTCCTTTCTTGCAGATGTTCGCCATTGGGACATCGTCAATTCGCTTTTCTCTCTCAGCCCCCGTAGAGGCGTTGTAACTGAGAGAAGTGCTTCTTTGGTGGCGATTTTCCGCCATTAAGTAAAACTTTCTCCTTCCCTCTCTAAAACGTGTAGCTTAAATATATAAAGGTTAAACTGTTTGAGAATGTAATATTTGTTGATTTCCTGACAAAAGCTTGTTCACTAACAAGACTACGGAAAATTGCCACGCCTCGACTAGAACTAAGCTAAAGTGATGTTAGATCACCTCTATAATCATTAGTAGCTTAGCAACCTGAAACTCTACTACTGTTTTAGTGAACTTCGAAAAATCACTTTATAGAAAGCTTCACATTTCCTTCAAGCTTTAATTCTGAACTGATTTACTTCAAACTTTACACTACTGTGTTTGGTTACAGTTAGATAATCTTTCCATTACTTAACTGTCTCAAAAACTATGTTTTGAACCCACCAAAATTTCACTAGAACTCCACTGGAATGTTACCGGACTGTCACCGTAATCTTACCGGAATCTTATTGGAATCAACTGCAATTATGTTTATAGTTACTTCAAATGATTGTTGACGAAGTAAGGAAGTTATACCTGAGCTTCCTTCAGTAAATGAACTCTTTCTGAAGTTTAAGGAAAAACTTCATCAGTTCTGGATGTCCTTTACAGTCATACTTTGTAATGTGTACATGCCCCGTTTCACAAAACGCTTTTGATCAGTTTGTAGTTTAGACTCCTAGCTTCAAGATGAGCTATCACTCATGAAAATATTTACACTGTGTTGCAAGATCTAACTCGTAGATGTACCGGAAAACATTAACTCAGAAAACAGTAACTGTTAACTAACTTTCACAGTAACATGAAATTACTCAGATTTCTTCACATATGAAGAATGCGCTCAAACTTCCACATGAGGATGTGTTTTCTATTACAGAAGATGTGTACAAAATAGCTTGGCCTCACTTTGCTCATAGCTATGGAAAACTCTCCTTCTCTGAGTAGTTATTCCCTACCATCTCTCTCAGATGAATACCCGACAGTTCACATTCTATTATTCATCTCTACATACGCAATCTCTAGCGTCTTCTATATCACTATTCCTTGTCTCTTATGGGACTCTTATCTTTCCTCTATGTATATATATTCTATATCTCTCAGCTCTCTTATATACAATTTTCTATCCAGGTTTCAACAAACTCGTAATTCTAGAAACGTCTACGCTGTATATTACAGACGTGAATTTGTCCCTTCACTAAGGCTTAATTTTCTGACTGACTTTGTTTCTGCTTCTCTTTGTCTTTCTTCGTCTTTATATCTGCCTGTATGTCAAATTTGTGAGTGATTCTTCAACAGTCCCCCCTCAATCACTAATTTGCATTCTCTGATCTTTCATATATTCTTCTTTTCTTTTATACCTACCATTTCTTTGAATCTGCTTCTCTTTACTCCATCTAAGCTCTTTGTCAGAATATTTTCTATCTGATCTTTTGTAGATGTGTATACTATTTCAATCTCTTTTTCCATTACCTTTTCCCTGAGGAAATGATTTTGAATCTCTATGTGTTTTGTTCTTGCATGAAATACTGGATTTGCTGCAAGATACAACGAGCTCATATTATCTCCATGTATGATAGGTATACCTTGATTAATACCCATACTTTTGAACAAGATCTCCATCCATATCACTTCTTTAGTTGTTTCCACAAGTCCTTTATATTCTGCTTCTGTTGACGATAAAGCCACTGTGTGTTGCTTCTTTGAACACCATATATCTGACGTAAAAGGATAATATAACCCTTCTTTTATAGTTCTTTTGATATATCTAAGAACTCTTTGTCCTGCAACCCAATGTTGATCCTTCGGACAATGCATGAACTGTGAGAGAACTCCCACTCCATAACTAAGTTTAGTCTTGTTACTGTAGCATAAATTAAGCTTCCCACTAACGACTGATACTTCCTCATATCTTTAAACTCTGCACCACCATATTTGCTGAGTTTCTGATTTACTTCAAGCGGTGTTGAAGCTTCTCTGCAATTCCCCATGTTAAACTTCTTCAATAAGTTTAGGAGATACCTTTCTTACGAAACATATATGCCATGATTTGTATATGTAACTTCCATTCCAAGAAAGTATGATAACTTTCCTAGATCACTGATCTTGAACTCTTTTTCAAGCAATCTTTTTACCTCCTTGATTCCTTCATCTGAGGTTCCTGTGATTATTATGTCATCTACATAAATACAAATGTAGATCATACCTTCATTTGTTCTCTTAACGAGTAGACTTGCATCAGCCTTTGAGCTTTGGTATCCAAGGTCATTGAGATACTTCACAAGTCTGTAATTCTAAGCTCTTGGAGCTTGCTTCAATCCATAGAGAGCTCTTCTTAGTCTGCAAACATGATCTGGGTAACTAGAACTTACAAACCCTTTAGGTTGTTCCATGTAGACTTCATCTGATATATATCCATTTAAAAATGCATTCTTTATATCCAGCTGACTTAGCTTCCATCCTTTTGATGCTGCTATAGCAATCAATGTCCTTATGGTTGACATCTTTCACCGGACTAAATGTCTCATCATAATCTATGCCATGCGTCTGAGCATAGCCTTTGACCACCAGTCTAGCTTTGTACCTGGCTATCATTCCATCTACAAGTTTCTTAACTTTGTAAACCCATTTATTTCCAATCACTTTCTTACCATTTGGTTTTGGAACAAGTTCCCAAGTCTTGTTCTCTTCAAGAGCATTGAACTCTTCCTTCATTGCTTCTTCCCATTGTTTCTTACCTTTTGCTTCACTGTAATTCTGAGGTTCCTCATCTTCCTTTACTAAGTAAGCATAGTTTCTCTGAGTCAAATAAGAAGTGTCATAGGAATACCTTGTTGGTTGTTTCCTTACTCTGTTTGACCTTCTTAGCTCATATTCTTCATGTGTATCTAAATACACATCTTCATCAAATCTTGGTTCATCTTCGTTTCTCATACCTGATACGATCCTGGATGTACTTGCTTGCATATGATCTTCATCTCCATTCACCTGCATATGTGATTTTCCTTTTTCTTTCATTCTTATCTCTTCTTCAAGTGTTTCAACACTATGCTCTTTATCTGTATACCAGCTCTTTCCTTCATCAAATGTCACATCTCTGGAAATAGTAAACTGTTTGGTTAGAGGACTCCATAACCTATAACCCATCTGTTTTTCATCATATCCGATGAACATATATTTTTCAGCTTTTGGTTCAAGCTTATGTATCAGTTGTGATGATATATAAGCATAGGCAACTGATCCAAACACTTTACAATGATCAAGTGTTGGTTTCTTACCCCACCAAGCTTCATAAGGGGTCATCCCATTTAAAGTTGTACATGGTAATCTATTTACCAGATATGTGGTTGTATTTACAGCCTCAGCCCAAAGATAATTTGGACAATTCTTCTCATTTAGCATTGCTCTCGCAAAGTCAATTAGAGTTCGGTTTCTTCTTTCTGCTACTCCATTTTGTTGCAGTGTATACCTACAAGTTATTTCTCTTTTGATATCTGCATTCCACAGATAATCATTGAACTCTCGAGAAAAATATTCTCCTCCTCCATCAGACCTTAGTCTTTTTAGTTTCTGTCCTGTAAGTCTTTCAGCATATGCATGAAAATGCCTGAATTCTGACTTCTCTTTCAAAACATAAAGAGTTATCCATCTTGTTGCATCATCAATAAAAAGAACATAATACCTTGAGCCGGTGATAGATCCTTCTTTTGTTGGTCCCCATACATCTGTATGTATAAGTTCTAACACATCATCATGTTTATACCCTTTCTTCTGAAATGGTAACCTGTGGGCTTTTCCCATCTGATAGGCTTCGCACTTATGAATCATATGTTGCTTCTTCATGTTTGGTAATCCTCTCACGGATTGTTTCTCCACCATAGTTTTGATTCCTGTTTCATTAAAATGTCCTAACCTCTTATGCCAGAGGTCTAACTCTGTGAATACCTCATCACCATGTGTGATCAAGGCTTGACCAACATTCCCTTGTACTTTAAGAGTGAAAAGTCTACCTTCCTTTTTACCATGGACAATCTGACTGTATCCATTCTCTGGATCTTCAACAAATACTCCTTCATTTGTAAACCTGACTTGAAAACCTTTTTCTACTATCTGTCCCACACTAATCAGATGCTTCGGAATTGTTGGAACATACAAAACATTTGTTAGTAGGTCAGCTCCATTCTTACACTTTACTTTTCCAATTGACCTTACATTATGGTTTGTGTTATAACATGTTTGTACTGTATTATTTGAAATACCTCCTTCAAGTTTTGATAACAATTCTATATTTCTTGACAAATGATTTGAACAACTAGAGTCAATATAGAATATCTTAAGGTATTCATTCTCTGATATACTTATCGAGTTCATCATCAACGTTGTATGACTGTCATTCTGTGTATCATTCGCATAGTTGTAGTAGGTAGTGTTGTGAGACTGATTCTGTCCCCAAATTCTTGCTCCACCTCTACCATATCTGCCTCTTTGGCTTTGTCTTCCTCTTTGATATCTTCCGCTTCTACCTTTAGTGTTATTGTTCTGATTCTGACTTGATCCTTGTGAATTATGCCAGCAATCATGAGCCAAATGATTGCTTAATCCACAGATCCAACAAGTCTTCTTGTTGTTAGTCTGATTACCTCTTCCTTTACCTCTACTTTTACTTTTGGCATTACCTCTTCCTCTTGCATAATTTGCTTGAGTATTCATCTCTTCTTCATCTTTTTCTTTACCTTTATCACCTTTCTTCTTATTCTTTGCATACATAGCTGAACTATGTCCTTTATCTCTGTTTGTCTTCAAATCTTGCTCAAACGTTAGCATAAGTCCAAGCAACTGATTTAAATCTGGTACAAAATGATTTGAAGAAAGTTCAGTTGAGAGTACGAAAGGTTTCCACCTTTCATCTCCTCTCAATCCTACAAGCACTTGTGCTATCAACCTGTGATCTTTGATATTTTCATCAATAGATCCAAGACTATCCGCCAAATCTTTCATCTTAGTGGCATAATCACTAATGCTTTGACTTTTCTTTTTCTTGAGCATTGTAAACTCTGACCATAAGCTAGCCTTCCTAGCTTTCGTCGTATTTTGGAAATGATCTTCCAATGAACTCCATATGTCTTCCACTTTCTCCAGACCTCTAATGTGCGGTAGTAGATGATCTGTAATGGTATTGTAGATATAAGCTCTTGCCGTTGCATCTTTCTTCTGCCACAGCTTCAAGGCTTCTAACTCTTCTCTCTTCGGTTGACTGTCATCTTCGAAAGTCGGCTTCTTTTCTTCTCCGGTCACATATATCATTAAGTCTTACTCATAAGTAAAGCTTCCATGCGCATTACCCATGCGGGATAATTATCTCTGTCCAATTTGTCAATAAAGATATGATCTGCCATAATCTTCTTGTTTTTGTTACTTCCGGTGAGTGTAATGTTAAAAGGTTTTACCTTTTACAAACCTTTACCCTTGAGAATTACTTCGGAACGTTTCTTGACGCCGTTTGTTGTTGATCATCTCAGCTTTCACCTTTCTTGTGAAAATTCTTCAAATTCTCTTGTATCTTTACTTCCGTTTCTACTTCTGAGAAACCTTTTCTGCTCTTTAGAACCTTTTGCTGTGATACCACTATTGATTTCGTGACAAAAGCTTGTTCACTAACAACACTGTGGAAAATTGCCACGCCTCGACTAGAACTAAGCTAAAGTGATGTTAGAACACCTCTATAATCATGAGTAGCTTAGCAACCTGAAACTTTACTACTATTTTAGTGAACTTCAAAAAATCACTTTACAGAAAGCTTCACATTTCCTTCAAGCTTTAATTCTGAACTGATTTAGTTCAAACTTTACACTATTGTGTTTGCTTACAGTTAGATCATCTTTCCGTTACTTAATTGTGTCAAAAACTATGTTTTGAACCCACCGAAATTGATGTCCTTTACGGTCATACTTTGTACTGTGTACATGCCCCGTTTCACAAAACTCTTTTGATCAGTTTGTAGTTCAGAATCCTAGCTTCAAGCTGAGTTATCAGTCATGAAAATCTTTACACTGTGTTGCGAGATCTAACTCGTAGATATACCAGAAAACATTAACTGAGAAAACTGTAACTGTTAACTAACTTTCATAGTAACATGAAATTACTCAGATTTCTTCACATACAAAGAATGAGCTCAAACTTCCACATGAACATGTGTTTTCTATTACAGAAGATGTGTACAAAATAGCTTGGCTTCACTTTGCTCATAGCTATGGAAAACTCTCCTTCTCTGAGTAGTTATTCCCTACCATCTCTCTCAGATGAATACCCTACAGTTCAGGTTCTATTATTCATCTCTACATACGCAATCTCTGGCGTCTTCTATATCACTATTCCTTGTCTCTTACGAGACTCTTATCTTTCCTCTATGTATATATATTCTATATCTCTCAGCTCTCTTATATACAATTTTTTATCCGGGTTTCAACAAACTCGTAATTCTAGAAACTTCTATGCTGTATATTACAGGCGTGAATTTGTCCCTTCACTAAGGCTTAATTTTCTGACTGACTTTGTTTCTGCTTCTCTTTGTCTTTCTTCGACTTTATATATGTCTGTATGTCAAATTTGTCAGTGATTCTTCAACAATATTCAAGGACATAGTCATTTTCTTTCAGACTACACGTAGAAATGATAAAAATGGGTAAGACCCCTGTAGAGGTCGGAAACTCTCAGATGCCTTGGGATGAAGCTTCGGGAAGTGTTCAAGTACTCTGACACGGATATATTCGAGTTCTGAGCAGTCGCTGCTGTCATCTTTTCTTGGCTTCCTTGGTTGTTTGATACCTATCTCTTTTCTCTCCCTTTTTTCTCTCTCCCTTTTCCTTTCTCTCTCTCTTTCCCGCGGATGAACCCCCTTTCTCTCTCCCTTTCTTCTTTCTATCTCTCAATTCCCCTCTCTCTTTCAAACCCCCCTCTCTTTTCTTTCTCGTCCTCTCTCTCTCTCTCTCTCTCTCTCTCTCTCTCTCTCTCTCTCTCTCTCTCTCTCTCTCTCTCTCTCTCTCTCTCTCTCTCTCTCTCTCTCTCTCTCTCTCTCTCTCTCTCTCTCTCTCTCTCTCTCTCTCTCTCTCTCTCTCTCTCTCTCTCTCTCTCTCTCTCTCTCTCTCTCTCTCTCTCTCTCTCTCTCTCTCTCTCTCTCTCTCTCTCTCTCTCTCTCTCTCTCTCTCTCTCTCTCTCTCTCTCTCTCTCTCTCTCTCTCTCTCTCTCTCTCTCTCTCTCTCTCTCTCTCTCTCTCTCTCTCTCTCTCTCTCTCTCTCTCTCTCTCTCTCTCTCTCTCTCTCTCTCTTTCTATCTCTCAATTCCCCTCTCTCTTTCAAACCCCCCTCTCTCTTCTTTCCCGTTCTCTCTCTCTCTCTCTCTCTCTCTCTCTCTCTCTCTCTCTCTCTCTCTCTCTCTCTCTCTCTCTCTCTCTCTCTCTCTCTCTCTCTCTCTCTCTCTCTCTCTCTCTCTCTCTCTCTCTCTCTCTCTCTCTCTCTCTCTCTCTCTCTCTCTCTCTCTCTCTCTCTCTCTCTCTCTCTCTCTCTCTCTCTCTCTCTCTCTCTCTCTCTCTCTCTCTCTCTCTCTCTCTCTCTCTCTCTCTCTCTCTCTCTCTCTCTCTCTCTCTCTCTCTCTCTCTCTCTCTCTCTCTCTCTCTCTCTCTCTCTCTCTCTCTCTCTCTCTCTCTCTCTCTCTCTCTCTCTCTCTCTCTCTCTCTCTCTCTCTCTCTCTCTCTCTCTCTCTCTCTCTCTCTCTCTCTCTCTCTCTCTCTCTCTCTCTCTCTCTCTCTCTCTCTCTCTCTCTCTCTCTCTCTCTCTCTCTCTCTCTCTCTCTCTCTCTCTCTCTCTCTCTCTCTCTCTTCTCTCTCCTCCCCCGCCCCCGCGTGCCCTCCCTCCCTCTCTCTCCCTCTCTCTTCCCCCCTCTTTCTCTCTCCTCCGCCACCCGCAGCAGCCCCCCGCCCCCCGCCTCCGCATCCCTCCCGCCTCCTCACCCGCTGCCCCCACCCCGCCTCCGCCCCACCCCCTCCGCCAAGCCCCGCCCTCCGCCAAGCCCCCTCACCCTAGCCCCCTCCGCCACCCGCACCCGCCTCCGCCCCGCCACCCGCACCCGCCTCCGCCCCACCCCGTCCGCCAAGCCCCGCCCTCCGCCAAGCCCCCCCTCACCCTAGCCCCCTCCGCCCTGCCACCCGCACCCGCCTCCGCCCCACCCCCTCCGCCAAGCCCCCCTCACCCAAGCCCCACCCTCTCCGCCAAGCTACCCGTCCCACCCCCTCCGCCAAGATACCCGCCCCCCCCCTCACCCAAGCCCCCTCCGCCACCCGCACCCGCCTCCGCCCCCTCACCCCGCACCCGCCCTCCGCCTCCTCACCCACACCCCTTCACACTCACATACACTCGAACCCACACACTCACACACCAGCACATTCACACACCCATACACACGTGCATACACACAGAATTACACACTCTCACTCACACACACTCACACACGCACACTAACACACACATGCACACATACGGCCCACACCCACATACACACACACATACACTCATCCACCCACACCACACATGCACACCCACACATATACACACCCACATCCATGCACACACACACTCACCTGCACACTCACACATACGCACAACCATATATATGCACACACTTGCACACCCTCACATCCACATACGCACATCAATACATATACACACACATATTTGGGCATTCTCAGAGCAATCTCTCGGATTGAGCTCTGCAGGGAAGTACACACTTCTCTTGTTCTTGAGAGTCGTGAGATTCATCATGCAATTGCTAGAGTGGGCCTTGACTAAGAACTCCATATGAAGCAGCAAGGTTATGTGGAACATGGACTCTGCAGGGAGGCCTTGGATTGCTTTAAAGAGATGGAAGCAGAAAACATGTCACCAATGGAGTTCACTGATGCATGTATATTGAAGCCTGTGGCATATTCAGAAACTTCGAAGAGAGGCAGTACATACATTTAGATGTAAGAAGGAAGCGGTTCGATGTGGAGGAAGGACTCAGACTAGTCAGGGAGAGGTCCGGAAGAGGTAAATCTTTGCAGGTGAAAAGGTAAAAGGTAATTGTTAAAAGTAAAAATGGAATTGCCAGCAACCATTCACGACGACTACCTACTTTAGTGGATCTAATTCAAATCAAGGGGAATAATTGACCTACCCCCCAATTTTGGGTGATTAACCGGCGCGTGATCAGTGGACGTGAAGATTCGGTAAGGCTCTCTTGGCCTATTGAGGCCTATAAAATCAAAGGATTTGTGCTCAATTGGTGTTAGAGGTACACTGGAGTTCATGTACAAGGTGCATTTCTTTGGAGATACAGTGGTTCGTGTGTACGTGCAGAAGTCCTCTCTTACACTTGGTGGTTTCAAGTCTATTGTAGGAGCTACTCTGTAGTGTGTATACAGAGGGGAGGCTTCTCAGTTGAGGGCTATGAGCACTAGAGTGTAAGAAAGTGCCTTGGATTTTCTTTCCTTTCCGTGAGTCAGTATTGGTGATTGAGCTCTATTCTCTTGAGCAAATCTTACCATTTGTATTGTTCTGAGTTAGACTGCTTGTAATTAGCCCCTTAAGCTGATGAGAAGATTCTGTGCATTGAGCTTATTTATTTCTAGGATGGCTTGTCAGCCCTAAGCCTGCACTTTTGAGCATCTGACCAATCTTGTAATCATTTGAGTCAAATCAAGAAGTGATTGGTCTTCCTTGGTCATTTGTTGTCCATATTTTCTGAAGCATTTACCATTCTGTACAATTCTTGTTGTCTGCCTGCTCACAGAAATGTTAAAGGGTATACTTCCCTAAAGAGAACCCCCCTTGAGTAGGCGACGTACTGGAAGTGTTATTTTCTCGAAAAGTGGATACCCCAGTACCTCCTCTACAGTTTGGCACGCCCGGTGGGACCTTTGCATTTCTTTGAGAGGTGTTTTTCCCTATTGCAATTGCGAATAGGTACATGACCCATACACGAGCAGATAAGGAATCTCTTCGTGTTCGAAGGAGCCTTAACAAGTTAGCAATAACCACGGCTAGTGAGTCTACCTCCCCTCTGTCCTCCCTAAATTTGTCTATTGATTTGGGTGCAACACCATTATCAAAAGAAGGGTATAGGAGAACTCTAGACTTCTCCTCAGATACGTCAGAAGAGACACCAGTCCAAATGGAGGATCTTTCTCATCTACTCTCCAGATTAAACATCAAATTCCCTACCTTCAAGGGACAAGCCTATGAGGATGCCGATGATCATGTGAGAAGATTCATCTCTTTATGCCGTGGAAGAGGTCTGCAAAATAGAGAGGATGCAATGCTGGCACTTTTTCCATCCACATTGGAGGGTCTTGCAGATAAATGGTATAGTCAATATGCAGATGGCCATTTCACTACTTGGGAAGCTCTGAAGGCGGCATTCTCACAGACATTCCGACCAAGTGATTCTTCGGAAAGAGCTCTAGATCAGCTAGAGAATTTGAAGCTAAGGCCAGGTGAATCTTTTCATGAACTTCACACTAGAACAAAAGCACTTGTTGCACGTCTGCCACATGCTCCAGGTGACTTTTTGGTTAAAAAGTGGATAGAAAAGGCTCTGCCAAGGTCATCTCAGCAGAAGCTTCGTGAATCTCTCAGATTGGATGACACTCTCAATGATTTTGTTGCAGCTGCATCACGCATTGAAGAAGCAAGGCAACATTTTGAAGGAGATACACAACCAAAGTATGCTGCAGATCTGGATCCTATTGAGCAACTGAGAAGGGAATTGGAAGCATTGAAGATGCAACAAAATCAACAAGAAGAGAAGGTCTTGCCACCACTGCGTCGAACTGATGATGAAGTGGCCCAACTTCGCCGAGAGTTAGAAGATTTGAAGACCACTCAGGATATAAGGAGACAAATTTGGTGTACAATCTGTAACAACAATGGACATTCCAATGCTAATTGCCCTATTAAGGTAAGCTGTCAATTTTATGGAAAAGATGGTCATGAAGCAAGGGATTGTTACTACCTCAAGGGTACACAGCAGAGAGGTAACCCTCAAAATTTGGATTCATATTATGCTAGTACTTCAAATACATCTAACAGGGAGGAGAATAGGCCTGCAAAGCCTAGATATAATAGACCTTTGATGTGCTATCATTGTGGTGAGTACGGCCACATGCAAAATAGGTGTTCTCTTCCAGAAGATGCACCTCCCTGCCAACATTGTCCAGAGGCCAAAGATCATTATACCAAAGATTGCCCAAGAGGTCGTCCTGCTCCAATCCACATGATTGCAGTCTCTCCACATGAAGAAGTGAAAACCACTCAGACCTATGCTGTCTCATCCTCTACTATGCCCATAATGACTAGAGCTAGGCAAGCAGTTGTAACCCAGAGAGATGAACAACAAGGATTTCAGGATAAAGAGGAAGAAAAGGAGTCTGGATGGAAGGACCAAGCACAAATTGAAGGAGCTTATAATAAGATGACTACTTCTTTAAAGGGCCAGCCAACAAGTCTACAAGAAAAAACTCAGGAGGTAAACATTGAACAGATCTTGAAAGGTATTCATCACAAGGTTAGTCTATATGAACTTATAAGGATGGATTCAAAAATAAGAAGTGACTTACTGAAGATTATACACTCTGCTCACTTAGTCCAATCACCTAGTATAGATGGATTCATGGTTGATTTTCCCCCTGCACCCTTAGCAGACTACCAAAGCTCAAGATTATCTGTTTGTATAAAGGATGAAGCTCTCACAGGTGTGATCATAGATGGAGGCTCTGGTATCAATTTAATGCCAGATTTTACAATGAAGAAGCTGAAATTGAACCCCACCAAGTTGGCACCATTCACGGTTACATTGGCGGATCAACATCGGGTTGCGCCACTGGGCATTATTGAAAAGGTACTGATGGTAGTACAGGGCTGCCATTTTGTTCTAGATTTTGTTGTTATTGTACTTCCACAGGAGACTTCTTACCCTCTACTCTTGGGGAGACCTTGGCTGAGACAAGCAAAAGCTTTGCAAGATTGGGGAAAAAATAAACTATGGATTTCAACAAGCACCAATAGCCAACTGCAATTACATTTGGAAGAGGGATTTGACTCAGGAAAAACCACTGGATATACTGTGGATACTCAGGTAATGCCCTCTCTACCCCAAGAAGATGATACATTGTTAAATTGGATGATGGGAAGTGCAGAGTGTTGCACAGTAGAGATCAATGAAATTGAGGAAGAAGTTGCAGATAAGGAAGTTACAGAAAAGAGCAATGAAGACCACAAGGTGTTGGAGAATGAGCAATTGAAGGAAAATACAAGCTTTGAGGAGGCAACCAATATAAAAGTATCAGAGAGGGAAGATTATGAACCTAAGAGCAGAGAAGATCTTCCTTTTGCAGATATACCTCAAGGATGGATGAAAGAACAGGTTGCAGAATATAAATTAAAATCCACTCCTGCATATAGTGGAGATGATTTCTCAAGCAAGACCAGTCCTGAAACATTGGTTCAAGAAGTAAATTTAGGGGATGAAGAGAACCCTCAAATGGTCCATTTGGCATCCTGGCTGTGGAATTATCCTCTCTTGCTACAGAAGGTAACTTCGTTGCTTTTTACTTATAAAAATGTCTTCGCATGGTCCTACAAAGATCTAACAGGGATACCAGAAGAGCTTGGGATACATCGGATACCCTTAGTTGAGGGAGCCGCGCCTGTAAGAAGTAGACCATATCGACTCAATCCAAAGTATGCAGAGGCAGTAAAAGCAGAGATTACAAAACTAGAAGAAGCGGGTATAATTGTTCCAGTAGAACATTCCAGGTGGCTTTCCTCTATGGTTATTGTGCCCAAGAAAAATAGTGGAAAAATAAGAGTATGTGTTGATTTCCGTGCTTTGAATAAAGTGACTATCCAAGATGGATTTCCTCAGCCCTTCACAGAGCAAGTGCTTGAGGAAGTAGCTGGTCACACTTTGTATAGTTTCTTGGATGGTTTTAGTGGCTACAACCAGATAGTAATTCACCCTGATGATAGGGACAAAACAGCCTTTGTTACTCCCTGGGGCACTTATGTCTATACTCGAATGGCTTTTGGTTTGAAGAATGCACCGGCTTCATTTAATAGAACGATGTATCTGATATTGGGCAAATGGTTAACAACCTTTCTACGCATTTTCATGGATAACTTTTCAGTATTTTCAGGTACAGATAGAAGGGCAGCAGTTCAAGATTTCCATGACCATTTGGAAAATCTAAAAGAAATTTTTGAGCAATGTCTCAAAACAGGTTTGAAATTGAATCCTGATAAATGTCACTTTTTGGTCACTAAGGGCACTCTTCTTGGTCACATAGTATCTGCTGAAGGCATAACTGTTGACCCTGCAAAGGTTACAGCTATTCTTTCCATGCCAATTCCACAAAGCCCAAAAGAAGTGCAAAGTTTCTTGGGACATGCAGGGTATCACAGAAGATTCATTAGGATGTATTCAGAAATTGCTAAGCCCTTGTCAAGGCTTACTAGTAAAAAGATCCCTTTCACATGGAGTGCTGAGGCTAAGAAAGCATTTTGTGAATTAAAAATGAGGCTATGTACTGCTCCACTTTTAAGTGTTCCTAATTGGTCATTGGAATTTCATGTGCATACAGATGCTAGTCTTCATGCTGTTGGTGCAGTTCTAGCTCAACCATCATCTCACAAAGTGGATAGACCTATCTCTTATGCCAGCAGACTACTCAACCAAGCTGAAAGGAATTACAGTACAACGGAAAGAGAAGGTTTGGCTATCGTATTTGCTCTGCAAAAGTTCCGACATTATCTCCTTGGTGTACATTTCATTGTTATTTCTGATCATCAACCCTTGAAATATTTGATAAACAAGCCTAGAGTAGCTGGAAGGATTTGGAGATGGTTACTCCTATTTCAGGAATTTAATTTTGATATTCATATTAAGCCAGGAAAAGAGCACTACATGGCAGATCAAGTGTCCAGGACCGCAATGAGCGAAAAGGCAACAGGTATTGATGATGAATTGGTGGATAGCAATCTTTTTCTAGTAGCAATACGGACTGGTTGGTATGATGAAATTCTCCATGTTCTTACTACAGGAAAGATCTCAGAACACTTGACACCTGTAGAAAAGAGAAGATTGCTCCTGAAAACCAAAGCATATTCTCTTATAAATGGTAATTTATATAAATACTGTCAGGATGATATATTGAGAAGGTGTGTCTATCCAGAAGAGGTAAATCTTTTGCTGGAGGCTGCACACAATGAAGGACACCTAAAGGGGGAAGAATTGGCTCATAGAATCATCCACAAAGGGTTATGGTGGCCTCATATTTTCAAGGATGCAATCAAGTTTGCAAAAGAGTGCCACATCTGTCAGAGATGTGCTCCCACGCCAACCAGATTGAACTTCCAACCATTAGTCATATCTACCGGATGGCTTCCATTTGAACGATGGGGTCTTGATTTCATAGGGCCAATTAGCCAGTAGCTTTAATGTGAACCTTTTCCCTATACATGGGCACTTTTTACTCTAGTGCTGGATAGAGGGTTTTTCCCCATGTTACCACATACATGATTCACTCATATGTGGTGGTACTTTGTAGTTAGGGATATTATTCAGCTCTCACTTTAGTTCAATTCATCATCAATAGAGAGAGCTATTCTAGCCATCCATCTTCTCTTGCGTCTTTCTATATCTGTGCTCCTTGTGTGTGCTTCTCGTGTGTCTCTCGTAATTCTACACACACCCAACAGTGGTATCAGAGGAGGTTTAGCACCTTCTCAAGTTTCAATTTTTCAGGTCGCGGTGCACGCACGCTTTTAACAGTGCAAGTTAACTTTCGAGCATAGAACAATGAATTTCAATAGCCAACAAACATTTTCAATAGGCACACTATGGTTTGACCCCCATTTTGAAGCCATTCGTGTAGTCAAAATCACCATCAGAGTGAGCATTTTTGAACTAAAACTTCAGCATTCATTTCAGCTTTCGTCGAAGTAAAGATTTTATCACATTCTTGTTCCTTAGTGAAATCGCAGGAAACAATGCCTTTTTTTGCATGATTCAAGCTGAATATTAGCTTGATGGGACCAATATACAATGTGGCCTTACATGATGAAGCATGTTCTTGTTGTAAAACAACTTTGGAACATAGTGGCAGATGTAGATTGAAGACCCATAGGTGCTTCTACTTCACAATCTGCTATCACATATGGAGCTTCTTCTTCAAGTATAGTGGTTTCTCCTTCTCCACCTGCAGAGGAGCAGCTTACATGGGATGGAAAAGATGCTCAAACTCATGCTTTGATTGCGCTTTTTGTGAAGCGTCATATAGTTCCATACATTCGGTCATGTTCTACATCACGACAGGCATGGGACACTCTTGCTTCTTTGTATGCCATGCGTAATGAAGCACGTGTTGCATACTTGAGTTTGAAAGATGCACCCAAAGGAGGACATGTGTTGTGTGCAAACAATGCCTCTTATTCTATCATTGGAGTAGGAGAAATTGAGCTCATGAATGCAAATGGAGGTGTGATTCTCTTAAAAAATGCATTGTATGTGCCTCGTACCAAGAAGAACCTAATTTCAATTCCATTGATTGCCAAAGTTGGACTTCATGTACACTTGTTGATGATAAGTGTATGGTTCATGACTTTAGCAATGACGATGTTATCGTGATGTCTGGTACATTATGTAATGGTTTGTATCACATGGATACATACAAGAGGGCTGCCTCGAATGCCTTGGTTGCTCATACTTCTTCCATGGCTGAAATGGAGCTTTGGCATGCTCGTTTTGGTCACTTGAACTTCAATAGTTTGCTTTACTTGCAAAAGAAGGACATGATTATCAGTTTTCCTACACTTGTGTTCATTGAAAAGCATGCATGTGAAGGTTGCATTCTTGGAAAAATGCATCGTGCTTCTTTTCCAAAAGATAGTCATACACACACTAGAAGAAAATTGCAGCTTGTTCATAGTGATGTATGTGGTCCCGTTAAGACTCCATCTTTTGGGAAGCATGTATATTTTGTTACCTTCATTGATGATGCTACACGCCATACATGGGTGTATCCTATGAAAGCAAAGAATGAGGTATTTTCTTGCTTCAAAACATTTTTAGCTATGGCTGAAAATTTTTCTACACAAAAGCTTTTGACTCTATGCACGGATCATGGTGGTGAATACATGTCATATGAGTTTAGTGCTTTTCTTCATGAAAGAGGTAATTCACACCAATGTAGAATGCCATATATACCTCAAAAAAATGGTGTTGCCGAGCGAAAAAATAGAACACTTCTTGAAATGGCATGATGTATGGTTAAAAGAAAGCATCTTCCTGATAAGTTTTGGATGGAAGCCATCATGTGTGCAAACTATGTGTTGAAT
This sequence comes from Ceratopteris richardii, assembly GCA_020310875.1. NCBI lineage: Eukaryota > Viridiplantae > Streptophyta > Polypodiopsida > Polypodiales > Pteridaceae > Ceratopteris > Ceratopteris richardii. Next base: position 15,455,613 of record CM035427.1, read on the forward strand.
CGCTGCCCTACAAAAGCATTGAGAGTCATCACTCCGTATGAGGCTTGGAATGTTCATAAGCCTATGGTTAGCCATATGCGGGGTAGAGAGGAGGTCATATGAAGATCTAGAAAGCTCAGCTCTTGTAGGAAGAGCATTTCGTAAACATTGTCTACTTCCCTTGTTCATATCTTTCTATGTAGATTGTTGAGATTCAAGCTTCAACATTAGTATGTTATAAGACCTTTGATTGGATGCCACTTTGAGCAAGAAGGATCAAGATATCAAGCAAAAAGAATCAAGTCTGAATTCGAATTTGAAAGCCCCCTTATAGTAGTCATAAGACACCTATCAATTTAGGTGAGATAAAACCTATAATCTAGGACACTTGATTCCTAAGATCTAGGGAAGCTTTTCAAAACTATTTCTACACACATTGTACTTCAAATTTGTGATCCTGCATGTGAGTAAGCTCTTTTAGATTTTGAATAAGCTATTAAAACCATTTCTTAGCAAGCCCCCTAATTGCTTCAATCTAGCTCACAGAAATATTGTGTGTATGATCTAGATAGTTGTGAGTGTAAAGCACGGTTCCCTTATCAAATCAAAGAGATTTCTTGTAATCTTTGGTTTGTTCAAAATCTATGCTTTTCTCCTAAATATGTCTCAAAGCATGTGTTCAATCTCTACATATTTTGAGAGAAAGAGTTCGAGAAGTGAGTAATGGTCTATGTTTATATGTGTATTGAAGGCTATAACTTGTGTGCCTTGGAGGCATTGGTTCTTATAGTAGGATTGAGCATTTTTAATGAACTAACTTGCATTAGCGATCATTAAGTTTAATTCGGGTGCGTAGAATATCTGGGTTCACTTCTCAAGAGTTTAGGGACCCATTACTTTGAGTAAATAGTGGTTTTGTGAGTGTGCCTCTAAGGCAACCTATCTTTCAAGGCTACATAGGGAAGTTGATTCTTCTCTCATCAATGGTATAAAGAGCTTTGCAACATACCTTGTCATTCAAGAAGGACCAAGGGAGCTTTTGAAGGACCTTGAAGGAAGGAGAGCTACTTGATCAAGTTAAAGAGCACACAACCATCAGAGAGTGGAATGAGGGAGATAAGAAAGACATATTCATATTATCTCAATATACTAGAAACGCCATGATAAGGCATATACAAGCTTTAGACACCTCCATGATGGTATGGGAAACCTAGAAAAACTTTACTTGAGTTCAACCAAAGCAGGAAAGGTTGAAGTAAATAATGAACTTAACAACTTGAGGAAAAAACCTATTAACATTATAAATGACTACATCTTGAAGATCAAAGAAGTGGGTGATGCATTGTGCTTCATAGGTTCTCATATAGATGATGATAACCTAGTTGCATACATCTTGAAAATCAAATAGCTCAAGTGAAAACGCCTATAAAACATAAGGGTCATTACGTAAGGAATTGTTTTGCAATGAAACCCTAGGCATGGGGATACCGAGGGGGAAAGGTATGTTCTAATAATATGTTTAGGTCAAGGACCCTAATAGAAAACTCTAACACCACATCCTTTGAGGCCTTTGTGACCGCATGCAAGCTGTGTTTGGAGACGTGAGGGTATATTTGTTTTGTTTTGACAGTATGGAGTCTATGGGGGTCTTACCCATTTTTATCATTTCTACGTGTAGTATCAAAGAAAATGACTGTCCTTGAATATTGTTGAAGAATCACTCACAAATTTGACATACAGATATATATAAAGACGAAGAAAGACAAAGAGAAGCAGAAACAAAGTCAGCCAGAAAATTAAGCCTTAGTGAAGGGACAAATTCACGTCTGTAATATACAGCATAGAAGTTTCTAGAATTACGAGTTTGTTGAAACCCGGATAAAAAATTCTATATAAGAGAGCTGAGAGATATAGAATATATATACATAGAGGAAAGATAAGAGTCTCGTAAGAGACAAGGAATAGTGATATAGAAGACACCAGAGATTGCGTATGTAGAGATGAATAATAGAACCTGAACTGTAGGGTATTCATCTGAGAGAGATGGTAGGGAATAACTACTCAGAGAAGGAGAGTTTTCCATAGCTATGAGCAAAGTGAGGCCAAGCTATTTTGTACACATCTTCTCTAATAGAAAACACATGTTCATGTGGAAGTTTGAGCGCATTCTTCATATGTGAAGAAATCTGAGTAATTTCATGTAACTATGAAAGTTAGTTAACAGTTACAGTTTTCTTAGTTAATGTTTTCCGGTATATCTACGAGTTAGATCTCGCAAAACAGTGTAAAGATTTTCATGAGTGATAACTCATCTTGAAGCTAGGAGTCTGAACTACAAACTGATCAAAAGAGTTTTGTGAAACGGGGCATGTACATAGTACAAAGTATAACCGTAAAGGACATCCAGAACTGATGAAGTTTTTCCTTAAACTTCAGAAAGAGTTCATTTACTGAAGGAAGCTCAGGTATAACTTCCTTACTTTGTCAACAATCATTTGAAGTAACTACAAACAGAATTGCAATTGATTCCGGTAATATTCCGGTAAGATTACGGTAACAGTCCGGTAACATTCCAATGGAGTTCCGGTGAAACTTCGGTGGGTTCAAAACATAGTTTTTGACACAGTTAAGTAACGAAAAGATTATCTAACTGTAAGCAAACACAGTAGTGTAAAGTTTGAAGTAAATCAGTTCAGAATTAAAGCTTGAAGGAAATGTGAAGCTTTCTGTAAAGTGATTTTTTGAAGTTCACTAAAACAGTAGTAAAGTTTCAGGTTGCTAAGCTACTGATGATTATAGAGGTGTTCTAACATCACTTTAGCTTAGTTCTAGTCGAGGCGTGGCAATTTTCCGCAATCTTGTTAGTGAACAAGCTTTTGTCACGAAATCAACAGTGGTATCACAACAAAAGGTTCTGAAGAGCAGAAAAGGTTTCTCAGAAGTAGAAACGGAAGTAAAGATACAAGAGAATTTGAAGAAAGGTGAAAGCTGAGATGATCAACAACAAACGGCGTCAAGAAACGTTCCAAAGTAATTCTCAAGGGTAAAGGTTTGTAAAAGGTAAAACCTTTTAACATTACACTCACCGGAAGTAACAAAAACAAGAAGATTATGGCAGATCATATCTTTATTGACAAATTGGACAGAGATAATTATCCCGCATGGGTAATGCGCATGGAAGCTTTACTTATGAGTAAAGACTTAATGATATATGTGACCGGAGAAGAAAAGAAGCCGACTTTCGAAGATGATAGTCAACCGAAGAGAGAAGAGTTAGAAGCCTTGAAGCTGTGGCAGAAGAAAGATGCAACGGCAAGAGCTTATATCTACAATACCATTACAGATCATCTACTACCGCACATTAGAGGTCTGGAGAAAGTGGAAGACATATGGAGTTCAGTGGAAGATCATTTCCAAAATACGACGAAAGCTAGGAAGGCTAGCTTATGGTCAGATTTTACAATGCTCAAGAAAAAGAAAAGTCAAAGCATTAGTGATTATGCCACTAAGATGAAAGATTTGGCGGACAGTCTTGGATCTATTGATGAAAATATCAAAGATCACAGGTTGATAGCACAAGTGCTTGTAGGATTGAGAGGAGATGAAAGGTGGAAACCTTTCGTACTCTCAACTGAACTTTCTTCAAATCATTTTGTACCAGATTTAAATCAGTTGCTTGGACTAATGCTAACGTTTGAGCAAGATTTGAAGACAGACGGAGATAAAGGACATAGTTCGGCTATGTATGCAAAGAATGAGAAGAAAGGTGATAAAGGTAAAGAAAAAGATGAAGAAGAGATGACTACTCAAGCAAATTATGCAAGAGGAAGAGGTAATGCCAAAAGTAAAAGTAGAGGTAAAGGAAGAGGTAATCAGACTAACAACAAGAAGACTTGTTGGATCTGTGGATTAAGCAATCATTTGGCTCATGATTGCTGGCATAATTCACAAGGATCAAGTCAGAATCAGAACAATAACACTAAAGGCAGAAGCGGAAGATATCAAAGAGGAAGACAAAGCCAAAGAGGCGGATATGGTAGAGGTGGAGTAAGAATTTGGGGATAGAATCAGTCTCACAACACTACCTACTACAACTATGCGAATGATACGCAGAATGACAGTTATACAACGTTGATGATGAACTCGATAAGTATATCAGAGAATGAATACCTCAAGATATTCTATATTGACTCTAGTTGTTCAAATCATTTGTCAAGAAATATAGAATTGTTATCAAAACTTGAAGGAGGTATTTCAAATCATACAGTACAAACATGTTATAACACAAAACATAATGTAAGGTCAATTGGAAAAGTAAAGTATAAGAATGGAGCTGACTTACTAACAAATGTTTTGTATGTTCCAACAATTCCGAAGCATCTGATTAGTGTGGGACAGATAGTAGAAAAAGGTTTTCAAGTCAAGTTTACAAATGAAGGAGTATTTGTTGAAGATCCAGAGAATGGATACAATCAGATTGTCCATGGTAAAAAGGAAGGTAGACTTTTCACTCTTAAAGTACAAGGGAATGTTGGTCAAGCCTTGATCACACATGGTGATCAGGTATTCACAGAGTTAGACCTCTGGCATAAGAGGTTAGGACATTTTAATGAAACAGGAATCAAAACTATGGTGGAGAGACAATCCGTGAGAGGATTACCAAACATGAAGAATCAACATATGATTCATAAGTGTGAAGCCTGTCAGATGGGAAAAGCCCACAGGTTACCATTTCAGAAGAAAGGGTATAAACATGATGATGTGTTAGAATTTATACATACAGATGTATGGGGACCAACAAAAGAAGGATCTATCAGTGTTTCAAGGTATTATGTTCTTTTTATTGATGATGCAACAAGATGGATAACTCTTTATGTTTTGAAAGAGAAGTCAGAAGTATTTGAAGCTTTCAGGCATTTTCATGCATATGCTGAAAGACTTACATGACAGAAACTAAAAAGACTAAGGTCTGATGGAGGAGGAGAATATTTTTCTCGAGAGTTCAAGGATTATCTGTGGAATGTAGGTATCAAAAGAGAAATAACTTGCAGGTATACACTGCAACAAAATGGAGTAGCAGAAAGAAGAAACCGAACTCTAATTGACTTTGCAAGAGCAATGCTAAATGAGAAGAATTGTCGCTGAGGCTGTAAATACAGCCACATATCTGGTAAATAGATTACCATGTACAACTTTAAATGGGATGACCCCTTATGAAGCTTGGTGGGGTAAGAAACCAACACTTGATCATTGTAAAGTGTTTGGATCAGTTGCCTATGCTTATATACCATCACAACTGAGACATAAGCTTGAACCAAAAGCTGAAAAATATATGTTCATCGGATATGATGAAAAACAGATGGGTTATAGGTTATGGAGTCCTCTAACCAAACAGTTTACTGTTTCCAAAGATGTGACATTTGATGAAGGAAAGAGCTAGTATACAGATAAAGAGCATAGTGTTGAAACACTTGAAGAAGAGATAAGAAGGAAAGAAAAAGGAAAATCACATATGCAGGTGAATGGAGATGAAGATCATATGCAAGCAAATACATCCAGGATCATATCAGGTATGAGAAACGAAGATGAACCAAGATTTGATGAAGATGTGTATTCAGATACACATGAAGAATATGAGCTAAGAAGGTCAAACAGAGTAAGGAAACAACCAACAAGGTATTCCTATGACACTTATTATTTGACTCAGAAAAACTATGCTTACTTAGTAAAGGAAGATGAGGAACCTCATTTATGCATTAATTTGAGTCACAATTTTGACTTTACTGAGTTACAATAGGAACTTGGTGTTTAACTTAGTATACCTAACCTTAGTTGAAAGATTCTAGAGACTTTGAACCTTAAGTTGATTTAGAACTCTAATTTGGTGAAGCTTTATATAACTCACTTTTTTGAGAGAACAAAAGGTAAGAAGCAAATGAATGGTCAATGTACACTTTATACGAGGGGAGATTTCCCAAAAATAGCATCACCCCAACAATGAGAGTCATTGTTTATGAGCAGGTAAATACCAGAACATTACATGAATCTCATAAGAGTGTGATAAAACACTTTAAGATACAATGGAGAGTTACACAAATTATCCATAAGTTTATAGTAGCCAATAGTAAATCAGAGAAAAAAGGGACTCCATCAAGCAAGGCAATTACACAATGGAGAAGGTCATAAAAGCCTTTGGTCAGAGGAGATGTGCAAAAAGACATCTCTCCATTTATTTAACTTGTACTCGCTCATAAGATCTTGAAAGCTAGTGTCCTTTGTCAAATCCTACTTTTCTATATTCATGTTTCGTTATGTTTACATCTCAATTTTCCCAATAATCCATCCAAGCCATATAGACTTCAATTTTGATTTGAATGTGAGAGAAGATAAATCTCCTTTATTTATGTATCCTTTCTTCTAGTGCCTTAAGTACATTAACATTATGTTGTTTCCAAAGAAAGGGATAATGTGAGTGGTGGTTTCTCTAAATCATGACTTCTTTCCTCTCACGCCATCAAAGAAAAGTTCCCAAAGGAGGCTAGCTCCCCTATTCCGTACTAGTGGATGTTTTCCTCAATCCAAAAAATACATCCTACGTTTTAGCTTATGTCTCTATCTTTAGAATGCTCTAATGATCATTTCTAATGATCCTTTCTTCAGCCCTTGTTGGCACCTATTTTGAGAGAAAATACAAGTATTTTTTTGCTTTTTCTAAACCTAAAAACTCTTACAAAGAACTATTTAGGCCTTAATATCTAGGGCGTTCCTAGGCCCTTGCACCTCTTTTTGTCTTGATTTTGGAAATAGTTAATTTGAAGATGCAATAATACTTAGGATTTTTAGCTTTAAGGGGTAACACTCATGCGCTTTTCATGATCTTTATTGCCAATACTAGGAAAAATTCATAATAGTTCCAATCATAAGGTCTTGGAAAAATGTTTCTAGATCATATCTTCATCTTTAAGATCTCTTTAACTATTTGAGGCTTATTGGCTTACCCTAGGGATATTATAGAGACCTTCACTCTATTCAATCATAAGCATCTCCTAATGCTTTGTTAGTTTCCAAAGCTAAGAATCTTGTCAAGATTGATACTCATCTAGATTATATCAAATTATTTGACTTAAGTATCATTATAGGGGGTTTGGGACTTCTCAAGGACTACTTGCTACCTAGCGAGTTTGAAGGATTTCTTTCTCAGTAGTATGGAGAGTTATATTCTTCAAATTCTTGATTTTCCTCCAAATTAATAAACCACATGAGAAGGAAAATTTATGTTGGAGTTCTTTGCACTTCTTGAGGGATCCTTAAAAGGAATTCTAGACTTTTGGACAATACTATGAAGCTCTAGTATTACGTGATTTGTGTTCACTTCCTTAGTGTGAAACTAAAGGATACATATTACCTTAGGATATGGTGTCCCATTCTATCATGAATTTTTTAACTGAACTTCCATTTATATGTGATATTTATTTTTGAGTTTGAAAGAAGAATAAGGTCACTAATCAATCTATTTTTTGCTCCTTGTATCTTGTAAACATAACAAAACTTTCTTATTTTTCCCTTAAGATTCATCAGATTCTTTACTAGAAGTGATAGGTTACTAATACCTTGGAAAACCTCAACGGTGGTTAAGCTTCGCAAAGAGCTTGGCCAAAAGATACACGTTTCCAATCTTCTTCATTAGCTATGCAAATCAAGGTATAAAATTTGAATTTCATGAAGCTGAACTATACATAAGATCCATCTATGTCTCACAAAACTTTGAGTCTTTGTACAATTGTTCATAAGACCAAATCTTAACTTTGATAATTCAAGGAATGGTCTATTGATTCCTCATGGATCATCGAACTCAAAGTAAGACTTTGAATTAGTGCATGCTTTATTGAGCATGATGAAAGCTAATGCTTTCCTACTCTTACAAGGTGTACCTTGTTCAAAACCTCTTTATCCTACCAAAAATCTATTACTTTGGATTTTCATGTTTAAACCTCTTTATCCTATCCAAAGATCTACTACTTTGGATTTTCAACATACCTTAATGATGAGTTGTGAAAACATTTATCTTGTAAGGTATCTTGAATGTGAAAGTATGAATGATAACATATTCATGAATACATACTAGATTGTAATTCCTTGGATCATTAGTTATGGTCTTGAATTAGAATTACCAAAAGTTATATGTTTTGAGACACTTTTTTAAGATCTAGCCATAAGTGTTTTGAACCCAACTTTGGTTTCCTTACTCTTGAGCCAATCACATTCGAAGTGGTCAAAGTCAAAGTGGTCAAAGTCAAGCTAGTCAAAGTCAAAGTGGTCAACTAGTCAACCAAAATTGGTCAAAGGTCAAATGTGATGACTTTGCAAGTGATGCACAAGTGGTGCAAAAGTGCAAAGTGGAGCATAGGTGGTCCACAAGTGGCCAAGAACAAGGTGCACAAATAGTGCATAAATAGTTTATTCGTGATGGTTTTGATAGAAAGTGGAATGCAGGTTGCAAATTGTCTTTCTATAAGGCTTTCAAGAGTTTCAAAGTGTTTGGAAGGTTCAGATGAACCCTCCCTTAGGCACACATATTGAAGAAATGAAGGCAAAAGTGAAGACATATGAAGAGGAAGCAGTACGCAAAAGTGTATGTATGGCCCCCCATTTAAAATTTTGTTGTTCCCCTAAAGTCACTATAGGAAAAAATAGGGAGTCATTAACTATACACATTTGAGTAATTACTGGGACATCAAAGTGAGCACCAAGATACACTATCAGTTAGGAGTGTGCGTAAGTGAATCGTCATCACTCACAACAAGGATATGCATTCTTGGAGTTAGACTAAGGAAGTGAGAGCATAGTCTACACTAGGGGAGAAGAGCAAGAGAGATTCAACTAGAGTGGGATGCAGAGAGCCAAGAGAGAGACAAGTGTGCAAGAAAGGTGATGAAGTGTGCAGAGAGAAAGAGAGTGTAGAGAACCATGAGGAGGACAATCAAGGTGAAACAAGGCACCATTGAGGAGGTGTGTACGTTGACAAAAGGTGTTCCTTCCTCTTACCCTATTGGAAGCTTGGGTTCAAGGTGTGCACAAGAATAAGCTATTAGAGAGGGTGGAGGTCCTGTACAAAGAAGCTTGGCAGCACAAGGACTTTTGGTATTTTATCAACTTGTGTGTGTGTGTACTCTTTGAGGTTAAGAACTTTGCATAGAGAGCATTTGGTCTTTTTCTAGACATCATCATTGTATTCTCTATTGTAATCAATACACAGAATCTTTTCGTGCCAGTGTGTCACTTCTTCTTCTTCTTCTTCTTCTTCTTCTTCTTATTCCTTCTCCTACAAATACTGAAGTCTCTTTCTACAAAAGAATCCCCCAACACTTATCATTGAAAGTTATAATCTTCCAAAGTGCTAGCATTTCTTTGTAGATGTTTTCTTTTAAAGAGCTTCATATAGTTGACTTGAGACCAAGTATGTGGCTCTTTCACGATTCTCAAATGTTTTCTTTAAGTATTTAAAATACTTAAAGTAAATGTTGGAGCTTCTTGTGTATTATTCCATACTTATTTATTGAATTTATACTTATCTTTATGGAATAATAGTTAAATATTCATGAATTTTCTAATCCCATACTTTAGATGATAAGTATCCTTGTCAACAAGTATACATGAAATCTTTAGATCTTGTGTCTAAAATCACCAAAATTTTCTTCATCCATGACTTATAATGATAAGAATTGATGAATTAATCTAGTTCAAACTTATAAGCTCAATTCTAATCATCCTTTAGCTTCTAACTAGTTAGAGTCTATTATAATATTAGTTGTATTTGCAATACCATGCATCTATTCTTACATGCATAATCCTTTTACTCAAATGCATGCATAGTGTATGCAAGTTAGCAAATTTAATGACTGTAACTCATGCCAATGCATGTACTTGCATGCATTGCATGTGTTTGTATGCATGTACGTCATGCATCTATGTTGTGCACAAATACACTACTTGAGCTTGCCTTTATGATTTAACATGATTATGCACATGCTTTTGTCCATGCAGAACCTTTGGCTAATTGAGGAAAAACTTGGAGTGTGTGTAAAAGTAATCCTTGAACTTCAATTTGTGCAACAAAACAATCTTTTGAAAGGAAAAGAAATGCACAAACATTATTTCCCTTTTCATGCATGAAGTAGAAGGTAACTTATAAATGCATGCAAATGACCTTAGTGGTAAATGCATTTTCCAATACATCTATGATTCCCATTTAGTTTTCATTAACTTCTTGAAATGAAAACAATTATTGAAATGAAGAAATCAACTTGAAAATTACTTAGCTCAAGATCATAGCTATGTTCCTCCATTGTCCTTGAGAAGATCCATCTACCAACTCCATGCTCACATCCAAAAACTCGGAAAAATAGTATGTCCTTCATGATCCACTCTCTATCTTCACACAAATTTATCTATAACTTTATGACCATCCTTCTTTATGGAGAGATCTCATAGGATGGACAAATGCCCATGAAGATTCTTCATGGGATGCTTTTGAGACCAAACATAAAGAAGGGGTCCCCACGTTCATGTAGAAGGAACTCATAATTATTAAAGTCACACCCAAATCTGAGTCACACCATCACTATAACCATGTGGATAGGAAAATCTCCATGGAAGGTGTAGATGCTATGTGTGATTCCCTCATGAATTGTTACATTCCTCATAAAGGTCATTTGATATAGTGGTTAAAGCATTTGGCTCAACTCCACACATCATGAGATCAAATTTTTCCAAAAAGAGAATTCAAGTGGAGTTATTTTGATTTGCAACTAGAGAGCACTAAGGGGAGTTTGTTTTTGTGTTGTGCCTAAAATGGAAGAGGTACATTAAAAAATTAGAAAAGAATTTGTTCAATCATGCAACTATACTATGGTGGATATCACATATGACCAGGAGAGCATCTATAGAGTTTGAATCTTGTTCACTATGATTGGTCACTTAAAAATCATGAATTCGTTTGTCCCCATCTTCCAAAACATGCAAGTTCACCTAGTGAATGAAGAACAATATAAAAACTTATGGATCTTGTTCATAAGTAGGACATTAAAAATGTTTGTGTTTTTGGATAGGCAATAACCCTATGCACGGTGGTGAGAGTTCAAATCTTGCATATGCCCTTTTGTAGAAAAGATCTTCAAGAGATCAAGACAAATATAGAAAGAAATGCACACATCCAAAAGTCCAAAAATGAATTAAATACACATGCAAAAATGATGAGGTTGTAAATAGGAGCAAATAGATACTAAACTTTTTCACCTTGTAGATGAAGATGATGAAGAGCCAAGCTCTCCAAGGAGGATTGTGAGGAAGGTGATGAGACCACCAAGGTCATCATTACCGATGTAATGAACTAGACTATTAGGAATTCCATGTGCTAGATATTTGACTCTCCTCCCAACATTATGCCTATATAAATAGCTATTCAATAGTTAATTTCTTTAATTCTCAATTGCAATTCAAAAGAGAAAATTTACTTGAGCACCACTCTTCCCACAATCAATCCATGCCATCCTTTTGTGGATTGATCTTGTACCACCCTTTATCTCAAAGGGTGCCAATTAGAAAGAATGGTACAAAACACTTAGGCTCATAGAGATTTTGGGAAAAATCTTGCTCTTGCAAGACTTGAACCTGCTCTTGCGAAAAACATAGGAGTGACCAAATGATGCCTGGTCTCAGATTTGTTTGGATTTGCTAGAAAATCGATCATCAAATTTATTTAATAACACAAAATACATGTGCATATATGGATTGCCTCAACTTCATTGTTCTCATAACTGAAGAGGAGGATGGAGAAGCCTATCTCCCATGTATAGAACACGTTTGACACATGGGAAGTTGGGGTTGCTATGGGGGCCGCAAAGCTCCTTTGAGGGGCTCCAAAAAGCCAAATTTTTTATGAAGAAAGTTTTTTGCATGTCTCTCAATGATGACCACTCTCCACAAATCTCTTCAATGTATGATTCCCTATGAAGCTTGGAATGGTAGAAATCCTAGCTTAGGTCATTGCAAGCCATTTGATTGTTTAGCATATGTGCATGTACCTTCACATTAAGAGGAAAACTAGATGAGAGGGCTACCAAGGATTTGTTTATTGGCCATGACTCAAATTAAATAGGCTAGAAATTTCAAACTCTAACTACAAAGCAATTTACAACAAGAAGGGAGGTTGTATTTGAAGAACATAGGTCATGGTATAAAGAAGATAAGAAAAAAGTAAAGCTAGCCCATGGCCATGATGCAAACTTTCTTCCATTATATAGTAAGAATGATGCACAAGTGTAGGAATTTAGAAGTGATTCATAAGAACAACAAGAGGAGAAAGAAAGAGATTACAAAATGTGGAAATCAAGATGGAAGGTCAAGATGCAAGAATGTGGAGTATGTTCCAAACATACTCCTAGAAGATCAAAAAGGGATACAACACAACTCGAAAGGTATGGCAATGATACATCATTTGTGACTAAACATACCATCTATTTGGCCAAATATTTAATATGAAAAGAACCATCTACTTATGAAGAAGCCAAAGCTAACCCTAATTGGGAGAAAGACAGTGGTTGCATCTTGAAGTAGATTGAGAAAATGAGGGTGGTGAGGATGGGGCTCTATGTAGGTAGCATGGGTATCATCACTTGTCTCTAAATTTCCTTTAGTGGTGGGTGAGTGTAAATTAAAAGAGAACATCTTTATTGCAACTCATATGGTTGCTACAACCACTCTCTATGTACCATGAAAATCCTTAATGGACTCTTCAATTGAATCATAAATCATAATAAAGTTCTTAATTTTGATTTTTTTGCACCAGCATAATTACCTTGACTGCTTTTGTATCCTTGATTGCCTCCTCCTTTGGACCAACAATCTCTTGCATAATGGCCTGATTTTTTGCAATTGTAGCATTCTCTATTGGATGTATCTCTTCATTGTGATCTTTCTCCTCTTCCTCTGCTCCTTCCTCTTCCTCTTGATCCATAACTTTAATTGAAATCTTTGCTCTATTTGTGCACTCTACTCAGCCATAGTGAGATCTAAGGTGCTCTCTAGCTTCTCCTTAAGTGTTTGCATGCTTTAGAACATGCGGATGTTACCTTTTGATAGATTCTCACTTGCTAACCTTTGCCTAGCTGAGGTTGTGATTGATGTAGCCCCCCTTTGACGTCTTCTTGACTTTATAAGTCCTCCTTGTGCTTCCACAAGTTGCCTTGATTCCTCAAAGTCATCAATATAATGTTGAATAATGTCTCCATGCCTCCTAAATGCTATGATACCACTGAAGGGGAAATATTACCTTGAGATTAACATGACTTAGCCTGTGTTCAAAGAGACAACTCAAGAGGCAAGTACACCTAACACTAGTGGACTCCAATGGAAGGTGCAAAATAAGTGGTGGAGATCACACATGCAAAAGTAGCTTGAGTTACTCTAGAGGCCGCAACACACTCAAGTAGTGAAAAAAATCACTATTTTATGGTGAATTAAATGTTATTTTTGGCTTTGAATTGCAGAGATCCTCTCATGTGCTTCCTCTTCTCCTATCACCACTCTATTCTTCACTTGATTTTCTTCTTGCTTGGCTTTGATCGCAAACATCCCTCCCTATTGGTTGTATAGAGTGGACACGTAGAAACCATAAGATCTATAATCTTAAAGCATGCAATAAATCAACACAAATATTATGTGCATGTTCGAGAGTGGCACTTCTTGAAAGTCTATGGTAACAACCATGAAATGTGGTCATGTGGATGAAGAGGAGTTCCTAATTATTTAAAGAATGGACCTTTGATAAACTTCACTATCTTTGTGTATTTGAATTTGTCTAAGCTGTCCAATTGAAGATCCTTATGCCACTTGTCTTGAATCTTGTATGTTCCTATCTCTGAGGATCACGTGAGAAAAAGCACGAGTAGGAAAACCAAGTATTATACATGGTGTGAATCCTGACATTACAAAGTATCACTCTTTTGCATGGAATTTGAACAACCTTATCTTATGTAGGTTTGTGTAATGTGTCCCTATGGTTGATCCATACTATAAGTGCAAAAAATTTGATATAATTCAAAAGATAGGGTTGCGGATTTAGAAACGTGATTATCACATAAAGAGGTGTTTCTAATTTGATAGATAAGTTATGAATGCCTAAGTTCCTATAACAATTAACTTGAAGTTCAAGATGGTTAGTTTTAGTTTCGAATACAATAGGGAAAGAAATTTATGTACATATATACAAGTGTATGTTTGTGTTAGAAAAAGAAAGCTCTCAACATGCTTGGAGGTAAATCTCTCATAAATAACTATCAATTTTATTCTTTGAAATAAACTTTATTCATGTGGAAAAACTATGTGAATTCATATACTCCTTTGTATACTCACACATTTCAACACTCTCTTGTGTACCATAGCATTAGTATTTATTTAAGGTTGTAATTGAAGGCTTTAGATCACATGTCAAGTGGTTGGTGTTGGGATAGATGGATGGACACTCCAAGAAATGAGTAGGTACTACCAAATCCTGCTTAATACCAGCCCCTTGTAGCTTCAAAGTTGATATGTGGGCCCTCTTAGCTTTCCAAAGACACTATACAAGTGCCTATGTACTTTGGAAATGATGTAAGAAAAGATTGAATCAAAACAAACTGCTTCCAAATAGAAGGATCAATGAAAACCTTCTATTTTGTATCACACACCTACTGCTTGTTATGCTCAGTGCTATGAGTATAGTAGAAATTAGAAAAATTCCTTTTTAGAGGTATCAAATTAGCTTAGTAAGCTCATGATTCCAAGTGGATTCACTTGAAATGATGCACTATACCCAGAGCAATCAATTTAACAATTGAATCATTACCCCTGATTTTTTAGGACCTCTACAAAGTTTGACCAGTGAGTGCTTCGACACATTTTTATCCAAATTGGTTAACTAAATATCCTTCAAAAATTTTCAGCACGTAGATAACTTGGAATGGATTCCAATAAGCTATAGATAATTGAAATTGGTGGAGAATCGACTCCACTATGAGCAGCACAAGTTGATAGTTATGAATGACTATAATAGAGAGATCATAAATGAACAATGTAGATGTATTGTATTAATGAACAATGTTGCACAAGATCATAGGCTTGACAATCATAGCCTAATGATGGAGAGTAGTGTAGGCTACAATGTAGACCTCACACTCTTACACAATGGCAATGGAGAGCTTGGGAATAGAGAGTTCTAACCACGACAGCTTTTTTAAGTCACTTTATATAAGTGTTACATTCAAATTTGAATTTGAATTCAGCTTTTGGCTCTCTCTAAAAGTAGTCCTTCAATTTAGGAAATATTCCCTCAATGAAGTAGTTACTTTTCTATCTAACAAATCCACGAGTTTTTGGTAGGTGATTACAAATATTCTCTCAAGTCAAATAAATGACTTTTACAAATGTAAAAAGATAAACTTCTCCTAGCAACGGTTTGCATGGAGCTTCATCTATTTATGAACTTCAAGCCAAATGTGTGGGCTTAAACTTTGCACCAATAGTTGGAAAGGCCCACCAACATGCAAATAGGAATTATAAGATTTTGTCTACTACTTTATTTCCTCGATTATATGAAAAGAGAATATATCACACCAAAATCAATCATGATATGTCACACCAAAATCAATCCTATGATGTTTGTGAGATGAAATTGATTGTTGTTATTTAGGGAACATCACAAAGATACTTGTATGAGTGCATATTAACCACTCTACACACTTGTACAACATAGAAGAGTGAATACAATCAAGTTTGACTCATCTTGTTAATCATTGCCCCTTCTTTGCATCTTCATATTCAAATAAGTAGACTTGTGAAGCTTGGTTCTCTTTACTCACATGTCCAGTACTCAAGATCAAGGATTCACTTTTTACACATAAGGGTCTACTTTTCGTGTATGCAAGAAGCTTCTATTTGGACTTGACTTCTATGAGATAGAGCTGATTCTTTCTCTTGATGTCTGTTACTATTCTTTCCTAGAAAGTCAGGTTTACCAATTGTGAGTGTTAAAATCAAAATTAGAGCATGCAATGTTAATTAAAAGTATGCTAGTAAATAGTGGCTTCTTAATGCTATACGGTATCTTCCTTTAAGAGGGATTTGATCAATCTTAAATAATTTGCCACGACTAAGTGCTTTAAGTAACAACTTCCATCTATAAATAGAAACTTCTCATAGCTTTCTTCATGTGCAAGTAGTTTGTTTTGCACTATCTTGTTCATAGTGATGATACAAAGTATGTGAGTTGTTTTGTTGAAGTAAATTCAAGATCATAAGGTCAACCAAAGCTTCCAAGTTTTAACGGGTAGGTTTTGTGCTGGTTAGCTAAACCAAACTTCATAACTTTGAGAGACAAATTTCAACTATCTTCTTCCTTTCAAGAACTTTGAGTGGTATCAGAGCTTTCTTCAATGAATATGGGTGATGGATTTCCTTCCATGATTGAGAAGCTTGATAGGAACAATTATGCTGCTTAGCAAATGAGAATGGAAGGCTACTTACAAGGTAGAAATTTCTACGGAGTAGTAAAGGGTGATGAAGTCATGCATATACCAAGTTCCAAGGGAGGACCTACATAGGAAGAAAACAAAAGGTTAACATTATGGTGTGCAAGAAATGCTCAGGCCACGTCTTACATTCTAAACCCTATCTTTGATTTGTTGCTTCCACCGCTAGGGATTGAAGCTTCTCCCAACATATATGGAACATCCCCCATAAATACTAAGCATATGGGTTTTCATAAGCAATTCTCTAGTACATTCCACCAAACTCGTGTTCTTCGTTTTCTATTACCTACTTTTTTGTCGGTCTACCCACATGTAATTTATGTCTTGGAGCAATTACAAATTATCTACTAATAAGAACTTGTGGGGGAAACACTCTCACCTCAAGAAAACCAAGGACTTTTATGAATTTTTCATGATTCCATCTCGGATTGAACCTTTAAATTTTTGGACCATGAAAAATTCTATCACAATCATTAGTAAATATCCCAAAATAGATATCATATTGAGAGGTACCTCTCATGTTTGTGTCCAAACATATGTATCTATGAGATCCGATGGATGGTGGCTTTTGAATCCTTGGTCATTGAAGAGTAGCATAGTTTATTCACCTATCTCACATGGTTAACACAAGCTCTTTATCATTTGAGCTTCGAATCAAGGAAATCCATCCACAAGCTTCCTCATTGGTATACCTTTCAATCTTTTGAAGTTGATCTGTCCCATCTCTCGTCCCATGAATCCATTTCTAATACCCATTTTTCAACCACATGCAATTACAAAGTTCGATATTTTTACCTCATTATGGAGGCCACCGTCTTTCTTTCCTTCTTCCATGGCTTCTTGTACATCGCATCCCTTCTTTTTTAACCTAAATTTGTAGCTTTTTCCACCGTTTGGTCAAAATCTTTGTATAGTAGGCACACGTGAGGCATCCTTGAAATATCTTGTGCTCGCACCAACTTAGCACTTAGGTTTGTTTGAACGGACATACAGTTATATGGAAAACACGAAAATCCGTGCCTTATACATCCCCACTTGAAGGTCTAATGAATGGCGAGAAGCAGAGATCCAGACCAATGAGTATTTGGATAATGCACAGGTGAAGACTGTAAACACTCATCTAAATACGGGAATATGAGTATTTGGATCCAATGCGCAGCTGAAGACTGTAAACACACAGCTAAAGGCGGGAATAGCTATGATATCAATAAAGACGACGAATTGGAATGAATTTTTGGATAAGCGAAGTCAACGATCTGTTACAACGACAGCCGAAAGTGAAAAGTACTTAGAAAGCGATGACGCAAAAAATGAGCGATGAATGCACTTCAGTTTCGATTTTGCGATTGAACTTCATACCCATGTTTCACTTCTTAGTAAATTGCATGGATACTAACAAACAACAGAAAGTCAAACTCGTTTTCTGTTAACAGATGGCAAACAAATAAATTAGAGTTGTTACCCGACAGGCGCTATGACTATCCCGTAGGCCGTTTCCTGCTTGTTTTTAACTCATGAAAATCAA
Source organism: Ceratopteris richardii (assembly GCA_020310875.1). Classification (NCBI taxonomy): domain Eukaryota; kingdom Viridiplantae; phylum Streptophyta; class Polypodiopsida; order Polypodiales; family Pteridaceae; genus Ceratopteris; species Ceratopteris richardii. The sequence goes on from CM035427.1 coordinate 15,473,682, forward strand.
CATCTGATCAATAGACGAGTAAATCCATGAATCCCTTTGATTTTGTTTCATCACAGTTGATCGGCGAAATTACCAACATCATTTTAACCAAAAGATACATATTGACGATAATAGAAAAGAATATATATAATAATAATAACATCAATAAGTATACACAAACACACATATACATATAATACATACATACATGTAGATACACATGCATACAAAAATATACATAGAATTTTAAGATTAGGGTTTAATTAAATATATATAGTTAAATATATAAAATTAAATATATAAAAATAAGATTACGTAAGGAAGAAAAATCTGAATATATAAATAAATAAATATATATATATAATAAGATAATTATATACATAAATAAATATAAAAAGAACTAGTGTTTTAAATAATTTAATTAAATATTTATAATTGAATATATAAAATTAAATATATAAAAATAGGAAAAAAAATATGAATATATAAATAAATATATATATAAAATAAGATAATTATATACATAAATAAATATAAAAAGAACTAGTGTTTTAAATAATTTAATTAAATATATATAATTAAATATATAAAATTAAATATATAAAAATAGGATTATGTAAGGAAAAAAATATTTGAATATATAAATAAATACGTAGATAACATATATACACAAGCACACATATATATATAATACATACATACATGTAGATACACATGCATACAAAAATATACATATTTTAGATTTAAATCTTTAAGATTAGGGCTTTAGGGTTATAACACCTACATAAGATATATGCACACATACACATGCACATGTAATACATATATACATGTATATACACATGTATACAGAATTTTAGGTCTACATATTTAAGATTAGGGTTTTAGGGTTATAACACCTACATAAGATATATGCACACATACACATGCACATGTAATACATATATACATGTATATACACACGTATACATAAATATACATATTTTAGGTCTACATATTTAAGATTAGGGTTTTAGGGTTATAACACCTACATAAGATATATGCACACATACACATGCACATGTAATACATATATACATGTATATACACATGTATACAGAAATATACATATTTTAGGTCTACATATTTAAGATTAGGGTTTTAGGGTTTAGTATTTCAGATTTAAGTCTAAGTCTTTCTGATTAGGGTTTTAGGATTTTAATACGTAGATTACATATATACACAAACACACATATACATATAAAACATACATACATGTAGATACACATGCATACAAAAATATACATAGAATTTTAAGATTAGGGTTTTAATTAAATATATATAATTAATTATATAAAATTAAACATATAAAAATAGGATTACGTAAGGAAAAAAATCTGAATATATAAATAAATATATATATAAAATAAGATAATTATATACATAAATAAATATAAAAAGAACTAGTGTTTTAAATAAATTAATTAAATATTTATAATTAAATATATAAAATTAAATATATAAAAATAGGATTACGTAAGAAAAAAAATCTGAATATATAAATATAAATATATATATATATATATATATATATATATATATATATATATATATATATATATATATATATAATAAGATAATTATATACATAAATAAATATAAAAAGAGCTAGTGTTTTAAATTATTTAATTAAATATATATAATTAAATATAATTAAGTAAAGAAAAAATCTGAATATATAAATAAATATATAAATACACAAACACACATACTTATATACCTATCTATATTCACATATATATACATATCCACATATATAGATAGGTATATAGAAAAAATCAAGAAAAAATCCGAATATATAGATAAAATAGGATAGCTATATAGATTAGGATTTTAAAACTAGGATTTTATGTTTTTTTAGGTATTTAAGTATTCAGGTCTTTAATAGTTAGATTTTTAGGTTTAATAAAAAAAGAAATGTTCTAAAATGTTCTAAAATGTCCATATTGTAGCATATGGCTTCTTTGGATCCTGAAGAGAGAATGGCATGTCCTTGCACACAGTGCAAGTATCAAATTTATCGAAAATGACGGATTTGTACTGCACATGTTAGAGAGTATGGATCCTTTGATAGGAGTCGACTGGAAAACCTACGCTATCATTTGCATGGTCCCCCAGGTGAGCCGATGGATCCAAACGACATTGCACCGGTAACATCTCGTGGACAAAAGAGAGCAAAAAAGCACTTAGACGTAGAAGCAAGCACTAATAATATTACACAGAATGAACATATGGAAGAGATGCTTGAAGCTTTTTATGAGATAGACGAAGACCATGATGGTGAAGAAGGTGTCGACGAGAGTTTCATGGACACAACAGAAATTCCACGATCAGAAGTTGATGAAGAATATGAAAACATGCGAAGATTAGCTCGTTTACCACTTTACAATGGAGCAAAGGTATCTGTACTACGTGCTTCACTCGCGATGCTCAATCTGCAATCCATTTATGGATGGTCAGATAGTAGTGTCACTGAATTGTTTAGGTAAGTGGAGAACAAATTGTCTTTCATTGTTGTATCACAATAACTTCATTTACTAATATCATTTTAATTGTTTATTGCAGGCTTCTTAAAGATCAAATTTTGCCAGAGGGCAATGACATGCCTCCAACACGTGGAGATGCGAAAAAACTTTTACAGTCCATTGGAATGGATTATACAAAAATTCATGCGTGTCCGAATGATTGCATTCTCTTTCGGAATGAGTATGAGCATCTCCACGTATGTCCAAAGTGTGGAGCAAATAGATTTAGAGAAGACGTTATAGGCAAAGCAATCCCCGCAAAGGTTCTTCGCCACTTTCCTATCATTCCACGAATTAAGAACATGTTTAGATGCAAATCTATAGCTGAGTTAATGTCATGGCATACAAAGAGCAGGTCTACAGATAATGTAATGCGAGTGCCAGCTGACTTTGATGCTTGGAAGCACATAGATAGTAAGTGTCCAGAGTTTGCTAGTGAGCCTCGGTCCATACGTCTAGGCCTAGCTATGGATGGAGTGAATCCATTTGGATTACGCAGTTCTTCATGGAGCACATGGCCTGTATGTTTGGTCAATTATAATATCCCACCATGGTTGGCCACAAAGAAAGGTCATTTATTATTAGCTCTTATTGTACCAGGTAAGTATAAGGTAAAAAATATGGATGTATATCTTGCACCACTTGTAGAAGAACTGCGCATTTTATGGGAGGGGGTTACTGTGCGTGACATGTCTCAACCTATAAGAAGACGAGACGTGCGAGTGAAAGGCATACTTATGTGGACAATGCATGATTGGCATGGTTATGGTGAATGTTCAGGTTTATCGATTTCGGGTTACCATGCTTGTCCTTTATGCGGACCACGACTCGAAGCACGCTATTCCAAAGCACTACGTAAAACTTTCTATGAAGGACATCATAGATATTTGCCTGATGGGCATGTTTTATGTGAAGGACAAATTGGTCGACAAGCGCAATACCAAATGAAAGCTAGCGATTGGAAACAACTGTGGGATTCAGAAACGGTTCAAAGTAGTCACCTCTGAAAGAAACGCAACAGTGAGACGAGATAAGAGCAGTTTGCTTCAAGTCGACTCCACAAGATTATGGACAGATGAAAGGGATACATTTGTACTTCCCGAACACTGTGAGCAAATTGTTTTTATACCAGATTCAAAAGATCCAGAGTGGCTATTTGTTTTACAAGTCACTCCACGTAGTAGACAAATTTTTGAAAACGCAGATGTAGAAGAAAGTCCATCTCTAGTGGACTTAGAGATTCATTCGATAGTTGAGGAGGAATAGATCATTGTTTCAGAAGAAGAGGTCATTGAAGAAGAGGTCATTGTTCGAGAAGACGAAGCAATAGACGATGATCAGGAGGAAACTAGCATAGCAAGCGATTTAGAAGCCATCAATTTAGAGATAGATATTCTCGGTGCATCGGATCTTCAAGAGGATGCTAGAATAGAGGACTTTTGAATAAAACACTTGTACGTACTAATTTTTGGTTTTTTTTTTGTTTATTCCGTATATTATTTTTCTTATCGCATGCTAATTATTTGAGTTCTTTTATTACAGAGCACGATGGGAGACAGTCCTTAAGTCACTCCACAGTCCATGACAGAGGAGCAGTTTTTGGAGTTCATCTCTCAGGTTCCTCCTGCGTATATGGCCACTGCATCACAGTATTGGATCGCTCGTGGTAGCACTCCTCCCGGCCTCACTCCTGGCGGCCTTACTCCTGTCGGCCTCACTCCCGCTGGCCTCACTCCCGTCGGTGTCACTCCCGCCGGTGTCACTCCTGCCGGTGTCACTCCTGAGGGTGCCTCCCGTAGGAGGTATGTCTCCTAGCTTTGTGACTCCACCACGACCATCTTTGCAGCCATCTCCCACTGGATCTACTAGTAGACATGTGCGTTTGACACCTCAACGCGATACAGGGTCTCGCCCGTCTCGTAGATCGAGGTCACGCTCTGGAGCAGGAGGTTCTAGGAGTGGATCTACAGGTAGGTCTGGAGGCGGAGGCGGCGGTTGTTGTGGAGGCAGTGCGACGGACGTTGTGTTGCCCGCTTCTACTCCTAGGACGAGTACCTCAGATGTAGGTACGCCACGTAGTACACCACGCAGTACACCACGCAGTACACCACGTACACCTTGGGGTGCTCATGACCATGATGACTCCAAGGTGTATAGTATCTGAGATGGAGCTCTGGTGATGGATGTGGCCGACAAAGCAATGTGTGCACGCATATGACAGCTTTGCTCCATCCAGTTTGGACACTCCATCATGCGGAAATGGAGTGAACACGATAAAGATCGGAAGAATTATATCACACAGACGATTTACCAGGAGTTCCGACCAGTCGATGAACAGTCGATTGTCAGTTCAGAGTGGATTCTGCATACCGCACATGAGGTCATGTCGCATCGACGATCCGAGGCTCGTGATGCATTCAAAGAAGGCTTACCAAAGCCTGTGTGGTTAGATGCTGAGGAGTGGGACATGATTCGTGATGAGCAGTAGCAGACTCCTGATCGATATCGCCAGCAGCAAAATGCCGCAGCCACACGTCTAGACACGATTGGACCGTCACATTTGGGCAGCGGCGGATATGACACGATGCGTCATGAGTTTGTAAGTACCATTTCATTTATAGAATTTATTTGTGTTAAATTTCTCATATATATTTCTCTAATCTTTTTATATTTGTTTTAGGAGCTGGCAATGGGTCGTCCTCCAACACGATCGGAGGAGTCTTATGGATATAGTCATGGGTTGACTGCACTATTGCAGGACTTGGAGGGACGCGGTGCGGTAGTTTCATGGGAGCGTTTGCGATGAGGTAATTAATTTATAAACTTGGTTTTTACTTGTTTGTAATTTTCATGTGAATTTATCTCATTCCATTATTGTTCTTTGTTGCAGGACTGTTGATATGGAACGTTCTTTGCATGTGTATGGCAGTGGAAGACCAATATTTTGTATTTGATTTCCATATGGCAATACATTGTTTTGCCACATTTTGTAAAAGCATCATATATGACAGTGGTTTGCCACACTCTTGTACTCGCTTCATTATTGAAATATATAACTTCTTTTGTACATGGTTCATTGTTCATTCTGATTATCGATCTCTTTTGTGTACAATAATACTCTGTTTCATGAAATCATATTTCGGTTGTCATTAGAGTACACATCACATGTACTCGGTTTTTTTTGGGTAGAGTGTATTGTCTTTTGTTCAGCAACATCATGGTAATGTTGCTGTAGCAAAAGACAAAACATTCTGCCCAAAAACAATTTTGCAGGTATGGTCGTCGGTATAAGCGACGGTACTCCCAGTAGTGTCATCCGAATAACCATCGGTACACCTAGGAGGGTGTGCAGCAAGAACCAATTTCCGACGCTTATACCGACGCTTATACCGATGCATGTACCGACACATGTACCGGTGCATATACAGATGCTTATACCGGCACATATACCGACACCTTTATCGACGTCTATACCGGCGCCTATACTGGCGCCTATAACGACCCTTTGGTACCGACGCGGAGACCGACCTCTACACCGGCGTCGCGGCAAATAAAGCCGCGTTCATTTTCCTCGGTAGAAACCTCGGTATACCATCGATCTGTTGTAGTGATTGACTGCCTGAACACCTTTTGCCTAGCCAGTGGTTCCCATATAAATCATAAAAGGATTGCTTTTAAATCCTCAAACAACATTGTGCCTGAGCGTATAACTTCTTTGGGTTGGGACATTATTAAGGATGGGGAAGTTTTTAGACCCCTAGGTATTCCTATGGGCTTTCAAGTTACTCTTCACCAAAGGTTGGAATGGGTCCATGAATAAATTTAGGAACAAAGTTTTTATGTGGTATGCTTGTCAATCCTCTCTCTCCCAAAGATTTTTTGTGCTTAACCATTATATTCTCCCCTCATTGATCTATTTTCTTTCTTGCTAGATGCATAAGAAAAAACACTTCAATTAGGTTTCTGCCTTGGCTAGTAGATTCTTGTGGGGGGGGGGGGGGGGGGGGGTAGCCCTCACCACAATAAAATTCCTAAAGTGGCTTGGAATGTCTGCTCACTCCCCAAGAATGAAAGAGGTCTAGGTATCATTTGCCCCATCAAGATGGCCACAAATCTGGCTGCTAAGTGCATTGTGAGATCTATTGAGTCTAATGATGCCTCAGCTATTCTTATCAAAAGAAATCTTAATAAATTTTGCTTGAACGACTACAAGGCCTAGAAGAATCATAACCTGTGGGACATATTAATCTCCCCTCAGTTGCACTCTCTAGTGGGCAGTAGTCTAACTTGTAGATTATGGCAGTCATGGATGATGGTTAAGATGAATTGTACTCCTCATGTAAAATTCTTTCAGTACACTAACTTTTTTCTGTAGGAGAGCATCTTGACAGGTTGAATCTCCCTCTCGAACAATGGCAACTTGGGGAGTAAGGAACATAAATGCTGTAAACAAGGATTTACCAAATGGAGGGACCTAACTAATGGTGTGTAGGCATTGGCAACTGAGCACATCTATGAGACCACTGACTTAACTCCTGATTGTATGTAGGTGCTACTCCTCCATAAAGACATGCTGGATAGGAAGCTTCCTCACTGTTCTTAGAGAAGATCTGTCAAACTATCTAAGGTTGCTAAAGATATGCTAAGAAGATTTAAGTCCAAGAGAGGAACTGTTAACATGGTGTTACACAAGCTGAACAACAAATGGAAGATAAACTAGAATACTTCTCAATGGGAGCACATGTTCATGAGTCTTTGGAACTTCCCATACAATATTAAGCATTGATTCTTGATGTGGCTTATTCTTCACAAAGGGGTACAGTGTGGTTCCAAAGCGAGACAATTTGAAATTCATGATGGAGTATGTGTGTTTTGTGGCATTGAGGAGGACATCCCCCACTTATTTTCCAGCTGTAGACATGCTCAGGTCTTCTGGAGGTTTTTTCATACCATTTGTGAAAGTCTTCATGTCACTCTGAGCTATAAAGGGACTTTGTTGGGATCCTGCAATAATTTTGATTATGCTCTTTGGAACATTTAGAGAGGTCACACTCTCTGGTTCAGTTGGAGATCCATAAATCAATATTTCATGAACAGGAACAGTAACTCTTTGTTTCATGCTCTTGTCAAAGGCATCAGGTCTACTCGTCTTCAAAGTCTAGCCTCCATCAACTCTGCACCAACTAAGGACTTTGAGATCTCCAATCATTTGAGGACTACCCCTCCTATGAAGTGGAGAGAGACATTGCTGAATTTGTATTCAAAATCAAGAATTTAAATGGTTTTGAGATGTATGTAGTTCCTTGTATTCGTGACCATTATACTGTTGATGTATCAAGCCCCTTTTGTATCTACATCTCCCTTCTCTGGATGAGGATCTGTTTCTGTTTCTTGCTATCCTCATTGGTGGGGGAGCCTGCCCCTTGTACTTACACACATTCCATCATTAATTTCAAATTTCTAGTTTCCTCAAAAAAAAAAATAGAGTTGTTACCCAACAGGCGCTATGACTATCCCTTAGGTCGTTTCCTGCTCTCTAGTGCCGTCTACCCTCAGGATGCTTGTTTTTAACTCATGAAAATCAACACATCTGATCAATAGACGAGTAAATCCATGAATCCCTTTCATTTTGTTTCATCACAGTTGAGCGGCGAAATTATCATCATCATTTGAACAAAAATATACATATTGACGATAATAGAAAAAAATATATAGCAATAATAAAGAACGAAATCAACAAGGACAATCATTTTGTTCCCATTCGCGATATCGCATAGAGTGCGGAACTAAGAATACTCGACCGCCGTTAAACTCATAAAGTGGCTTTCTCAATCGGTAATTCCTGTGCAATTGTTCTTCCCATCATTATATATCCCTTTACTGCGGGGCCGAGCAAAAGTCCAATTAATCAACAATAATGTCGTTTGCTTTTGTAGCCTATGGAGGGTGCATAGATAACTTTCACGGCAAGAGATCCTCACTCCTCGTAGATGAGTGCTTGAAAATATTGTCTGTTCTCAACGCGTCTGCATAGCAGTGGATCCGTAATATCTCCTCTACCTAGAAAAGTTCTGTGTGTTTCCTTTCTGCGAAGAAAAGCATCAGCGTCTTGAAGATAAATCCACGTACATGTGGAGTGTATCATCATTCAGCATAATAAACATTTTAGCTGTTTCCTCGGCACAATGTTGCTGATGGGCGCACCTTGCTTTGTTTGGTTGCCTCACTCATACTTAACTCGAGGGGCGTAGACATCTTGGTTGCACAACTAGATAATTAGGATATACTATTAGAAAAGGATTTTCTATATGTAATTCATATAGGAAATTTTAAAAGCACTCTTCCTCTTTGAGAAGAAGACGAAGAGGAAAAAAGTTTCTGTGGCTCCAAGCACTCCCTTCAGTATCGCATTGCTGTCTCTGTTGACGTCGAATTGCTGAGTGCAGCAGCGGATGCTCTCTTATACAGTATTTTCGCTTTATTGAATGATAGTTTATTAATAACATATCGCTGATGAAATTAACACTGTCCAGCAGAAAACCATTTGACCTGAATTCTTGTACTCACGAACCAAGATTGACTATTCACGATCCGTTCGCGACTTAAAAATTACATGTTTATTTGTTTATTACTATGATGAAAGCAACGTAGATATTATCTTCTATTGCTCGTTTGCTTTTGTGATAGCTGGATTTTATAAGCTTGGTTTCTTCTCTTTCGAAATTTGAAATTAACAATGAAGGTGCTTCCTGCGAAGATTCTTGGTTTAGAGCAAGTACGCGTTGTCTGATTGATTGCTTCACGTAGAATAGTAACCGTCACTTCCTCATCTCCCTCGCGCTCTATCCCGCAAGCCAAGCAGGATCATTGTGCCGCTAAACATTTGAGACTTCTCAGACTTTCTTTGTGGGCTGCCAAGATTTATATCAGACAGCCCCACAGTCTATCCTATTTCAACCTTGTTTGTTTATTTTCTACTTTCTTGTAGATGTTGACCATCCCAAGATCATAGACTACCTATGATGCCTCACTAAGATCCCCATTCAGGCTTCATTATCAACGAAAGTGCTTGGTTGATGGGGTTTCGGTGCCACGAATGCAACACTCCTTTTCGCCCCTCAAAGACATGTACCTCAAGCTATTTCTGTGGATGATGAGAAGTTTACACGTTATTACGGTTTAGGTATTCAAGGACGTATAGGCTTTGAGCCAACATAAAAAAGTATGTGACCCTTGAGAATAATTTATCCATGTACTTTAATATTGGTGCACCAAATAGTAAGGGTGAATTTTCATCATCTACTTGGACTTTCAAGTCATACATAGAATAGATCTCAGACCTTGTATCCAAGAATCTTACTATAATAGGTCAAGCAACAAAGGAATCCTAATTATCCTTTAGGAATGAAATTGTTATAAGGTATGTTGGATAAGAATCAAAAGTATGATAACATTAGCTACTATTTGAGGATTTGGTGATTAATACAATTAGCCTAGTGGTTAAGTCTCAAGGATGAGAAGAAGGCTGCCTTCAATTCAATCACCATAGGGAGCATGGGCAGAGAATGTTTCCCAAAGAGTGCTTACGGCTTCTACAAGTGTCAAATCAATGTTAACATGATTCAACTTGATTTTGAGAGAAATTAACTCAAGTGATGAGTGGACCTACCACTAGTGGACTCCGATGGAAGGTGCTACAGCAATGCTAGAGGAGATTGCACATGCATGTGGACTATAATAACTCCAAAGCTCATAGTAATATTTTAAATATATGCAATGTCCAATTGGGTGGAGGATTACAATTCATTTGCTATAGCATGGATGCTAGGAACCTATATGTAATATTGCTATCAAAGCTCTTGTTGAGCTTCTGAGGATACATTGTGTATTATTATCTTTCTCATGAGACCATCGGTTATCGCTTCAATCTCTCATGCTATCATGGAAAGCTTCATAGTTTACCATCTTTCTTGTAAGATTAATATCTATCCCATGTGTGTTTCAAGACCAAGCTCTTGGTACATCTCATTCGATTTCTCCCTCATTCTCACATGTAATCCTCCTCCTTGAGAGCTTCTTTAAAGAGAGAAAAATCAATACTGTTGCATGCAAGAATCGGACTCAACACCTCACTATTTAGAAGCATATCACCTATCCTCTTACCCACACACTCTTCATCCACAGAAGATATGCCCCAAAAATGATCTAGTGGAAATCAGCCATGCCCACCCAAAGCTATCTAGTGAGACAAGAGAATGGTGGCTGGTCATTGGAAGTGGACCATGCTCTAGGTTTTTTGGTGTGCCATAATCAAAATTCATTCACAAAGACAAGCTCTAGTGAGTTTGAGAAGAATTCTCAAATTCATAGAGTATCGATTCATTTTGCTTGCTTTGTGCACGTGGTGCATAGAAATGGAACAAGATAGAGTTTTTGCTAAAGTCACTTAGAGCCCACCTATTTCACATGTTTGTGTTATTGATGGCCAATCTACACATAGAAAATTAGTGCATAGGTCATGATGTGCTAGATCCACCGCTATTATTGTCTTCATATTTTACATTAGATTTAGCTTATGACATGCAAAACTAGATGATGTTGGGTCGCGATCAAACAGCACATGGGTTTCCCTCTTTTGAAATCTAATTCGAGACAATATCGGGTTCTAGCATAAAAAGCAAATAAAAGATACAAACCTTATGCTCCTACAATTGGACTAGGGTACTAGCAATGTTATTATATAGTTGTACCTTGAAGCATATTTTCTGAGATGCAAAATTTTCTTCAAGGAGGGGAAATGTTATAACATATAATTGAAAAGGCACAAAGTTCTGTATTAGACAACTAATACATTTAGGCAAGTGGTTAACTCCCAAGGATGAAGGAGGAGGTCTGGAGTTCAACCCACATGGGGAGCATGGGGAGAGAGTTTTACCCAAAATGATCTAGAGTAATCTAGAAGCACCTACTTCAGCTAAGCTAGGAAAAATTGATTTCAAACCGATTGAAATCAAGTTTTGAGTATAACTAGTGCTAGTGCACTCTGGTGGAAGGTGCTAAAGGCCGAGTGGTAGAGACTGTACATGCATATGTGGTCTCAAACTGCTCTAGAGGTCACATATAGTCTCCAAATCCATATAATCTCTATTTGGGTGAGGAGTTACTCGTCATTCTCTTTGACATAGAGTCCCCGATCATATTCTTAAGAGAAAACCTTGAACAATGGAGAATATATGTTCCATGTGACCTTCCTATGATCTTAGATATGGATACGATAGTGAGCCAAATTCTCTGTTTCTCTTGATTCTCTTTAAACATCTCCAAACACTTTCACACATCAACTAGACTATATGAGCTTTTGTATATTATGCTTTCAATGTCACATATTGGATTATGGGAGGTATACTCACCATCCCACAAGAGATAGACTACTTACTCTCTCCATAGGTTATGGGGGTTTATGTGTATACACAAATTCACTTCCCACTCAAAATTTGTAGAAAATGAGCCACACAACTATAATGCTATACATAAACAGAATAAAAAATATAATAAGCACGAATGAATCATAAAAAGTATCCTCTAGATGAAAAAATCAAATCATCCAAAGCAGCTTGCAATCCAAGCCTCCTATTAAGAGTTATGAAAGGATAAAGGTCTCTACCTAGATTTCTCCTCAGATACGTCAGAGGAAACACTAGTGCCAATGGATGATCTCTCTCACATACTCTCTAGACTCAATATCAAGTTCCCTACCTTTAAGGGACAAGCTTATGAGGATGCTGATGATCATGTGAGGAGATTCATCTCCCTATGCCGTTGATGAGGTCTGCAGAATAGAGAGGATGCAATGCTGGTACTCTTCCCATCCACATTGGAAGGCCTTGCTGACAAATGGTACAGTCAATATGTAGATGGCCATTTTGCTACATGGGAGGCTCTGAAGACGATGTTCTCAGAGACATTTCAACCAAGTGACTCCTCAGAAAGAGCTCTAGATCAGCGAGAGAACCTAAGGCTAAGATCAGGTGAATCCTTTCACGAACTTCACACTAGGACAAAAGCACTTTTTGCACCTCTGCCACATGCTCCAGGTGATTTCTTTGTTAAAAAATGGATAGAAAAAGCTCTGCCCAGGTCATCTCAGCAGAAACTCTGTGATTCTCTTAGATTGGATGCAACCCTTAATGATTTTGTTGCAGCGGCATCACACATTGAAGAAGCTAGGCAACATTTTGAAGGGGATACACAACCAAATTGTGCAACAGAACTAGACCCTATTGGGCAACTCAAGAAAGAACTGGAGGCATTGAGAATGCAACAAAATCACCAAGAAGAGAAGGTCTTGCCACTACCGCATCGCACTGATGATGAAGTAGCCCAACTTTGTCGCGAATTAGAAGATTTGCAAACCACTCAAGATATAAGAAGGCAAATTTGGTGTACAATATGTAACAACAATGGACATTCCAATGCTAACTTTCCTAAGCGGGTAAGTTGTCAATTTTGTGGAAAGGATGGCCATGAAGTTAGAGACTGTTACTACCGCAAGGGTACCCAACAACGAGGTAACCCTCAAGCTGTGGATTCATATTATGCTAGTACTTCAAATGCACCTAATAAAGAGGAGAATCCTCCAACGAAGCCTATATATAATAGGTCATTGATGTGTTATCGCTGTGGTGAGTATGGCCATGTGCAAAATAGGTGTTCCCTTCTAGAGGATGCACCTCCTTGTCAGAATTGTCAGAGGATAAGGATCACTATATCAAAGACTTCCCAAGAAGCCACCCCGCTCCAATTCACATGAGACTGTGTCTCCCCACAAGTAGAAGGTATGAACTTATGCTGTTTAATCTTCTTCAATGCCCATGATGACTAGAGCCAGACAAGCCGCAACAATCTGTAGAGAGGAACAACAAGGACTCCAGGATAAAGAGGAGGAAAAGAAGGCTGGGTGGAAGGGCCAAGTAGATATTGAAGAAGCTTATGAAAGGATGGATACTTCACTAAGAGACCAACCAACAAGTCTGCAAGAAGACACACATGTGGTAAACATTGAGCAGATCTTGAAGGGTATTCATCACAAGGTTAGTCTGTACGAACTCATAAAGATGCATTAAAAAATAAGGAGTGACTTATTAAAGATTATACCACTTGATCCAAGCACCTAGTATAGATGGTTTCATGGTTGATTTTCCCCCTGCACCCCTGGCAGACTACCAAAGCTCAAGGTTATCTTTTTTTATAAAGGATAAAGCTCTCACAGATATGATCATAGATGGAGGCTCTAGCATCAATTTGATGCCAGATTTCACAATGAAGAAACTGAATTTGAACCCCACCAAGATGGCACCATTCATAGTTACCCTAGCAGATCAACATCGGGTTACGCCACCTGGCATTATCGAAAAGGTACTGATGATAGTACAGGGTTGTCACTTTGTTCTAGATTTTGTTGTTATTGCACTTCCATAGGAGACTTCTTACCCTTTACTCCTGGGGAGGCCTTGGCTAAGACAAGCAAAAGCTTTGCAAGATTGGGGGAAAAACAAACTGTGGATTTCAACAAACACCAATAGCCAAGTGCAGCTACATTTGGAAGAAGGATTTGACTCAGGGAAAACTACTAGGTATACTGTGGACACTCAGCTAATGCCCTCTTTACCCCAAGAAGAAGATACATTATTGAATTGGATGATGGAAAGTATAGAGCGTTGCACGGTGGAAATCAATGAAATAGAAGAAGAAGTTGCAGAAAAAGGCCATGAAGTTCACAACGAGTTAGAGAATGAGAATTTGCACTAGAATACAAACTTTGAAGGGGCATCAAATATAGAAGTATCAGGGAGGGAAAGTTATGAGCCTGAATGCATAGAAGATCTTCCCTTTTCAGATATATCTCAAGGGTGGACTAGAGAACATATTGCAGAGTATAAGCTAAATTCCACTCCTGCATATAGTGGGGATGATTTCTTAAGTAAGACCAGTCCTGAAACACTTGTTCAAGAAGTAAATAGAGGAGATGAAGAAAACCCTCAAATAGTCCACTTGGCCTCTTGGCTATGGCATTATCCCCCTTTACTACGGAAGGTAACTGCTTTAATTTTTGCTTATAAAAATGTCTTTGCATGGTCCTACAAAGATCTAACAGGGATACTAGAGGAGCTCGGATTACACCGAATACCCTTAGTTGAGGGAGCCGCGCCTGCAAGAAGTAGGCCGTATCGACTCAATCCAAAGTATGCAGAGGCGATAAAGGTTGAAATTACAAAACTAGAAGAAGCAGGTATAATTTTTCTAGTAGAACATTCTAGGTGGCTTTCTTCTATGGTTATTGTACCCAAGAAAAATAGTGGAAAAATAAGAGTCTGTGTTGATTTTCATGCGTTGAATAAGGTAACTGTTCAAGATGGATTTCCTTAGCCCTTCACAGAGCAAGTACTTGAGGAAGTAGCCAGATGCACTTTGTATAGCTTCCTGGATGGTTTTAGTGGCTACAATCAGATAGTGATCCCTCCTGATGATAGGGACAAAACAACCTTCGTTAATCCATGGGGCACTTATGTCTATACCCGCATGGCTTTTGGCTTGAAAAATGCACCAGCTTCATTTAATAGAACACTGTATCTAATATTGTGCAAGTGGTTAACAACCTTTCTGGGCATTTTCATGGATGACTTTTCAGTGTTTTCAGGCATAGATAGAAGAGCACCAATTCAAGATTTCCATGATCATTTGGAAAATCTAAAGGAAATCTTTGAGCAATGTCTCAAAATAGGTTTGAAGTTAAATCCTGCTAAATGTCACTTTTTGGTCACTAAAGGCACTCTTCTTGGTCACATAGTATCTGCTGAAGGGATAACGGTTGACCCTAGAAAGGTTACTGCTATCCATTCCATGCCTATTCCACAAACCCCAAAGGAAGTGCAAAGTTTTTTGGGCCATGCAGGATACCATAGAAGATTTATACGAATGTATTTAGAAATAGCTAAGCCCTTGTCAAGGCTTACTAGTAAAACGGTCCCCTTGTCATGGAGTCTTGAAGCTGAGAAAGCATTCTGTGAACTAAAAATTGAGGTTATGTACTGCTCCATTTTTAAGTGTTCAAAATTGGTCATTGGAGTTTCATGTGCATACAAATGCCGGTCTTCATGCTGTTGGTGTGGTTTTGGCTCAACCATTAGCACACAAGATTGATAGACCTATCTCCTATGCCAGTAGGCTACTTACCAAGGCAGAAAGGAACTAGAGTACGAACGAAAGGGAAGGTTTGGCTATTGTATTTGCTCTTAAAAAGTTTCGGCATTACCTTCTTGGTGTACATTTTATAGTCATATTTGACCATCAGCCCTTGAAGTACTTGATAAACAAGCCTAGAGTGGCTGGAAAGTACTTCAAGGGCTGATGGTCAAATATGACTATAAAATGTACTTGATAAACAAGCCTAGAGTGGCTGGAAGGGTTTGGCGATGGTTACTCTTGTTTCAAGAATTCAACTTTGATATTCATATTAAGCCAGAAAGAGAGCACTACATGGGAGATCAAGTATCCATGACCGCAATGAGCGAGAAGGCAACAGGTATTAATGATGAATTAGTGGATAGTAATCTCTTCCTAGTAGCAACTCACGCTAAATGGTATGACGGAATTCTCCATTGTCTCACTACTGGAAAACTCCCGGAACACCTAACACCTATAGAAAAGAGAAGATTACTCCTTAAAACCAAGGCGTACTCACTTATAAATGGGAACTTATATAGATATTGTCAGGATGGTATCTTAAGAAAGTGTGTTTTTCCAGAAGAGGTAAATGTTTTGCTGGAGGCAGCACACAGTGAAGGGCATCAAAAGGGGGAAGATTTGGCTCACATAATCATCCACAAAGGCCTATGGTGGCCTCATATCTACCGAGATGCAATCAAGTTTGCTAAAGAATGCCACATTTGCCAGAGATGTGCTCCTATGCCAACCAGATTGAATTTCCAACCATTAGTCATATCTACAGGATGGCTCCCATTCGAACGATGGAGTCTTGATTTCATAGGACCAATTAGTCCAACTGGTCAACCTGGGGGTAGGAAGTATATTTTTATGGCCACATGTTATGCAACTAAATGGATAGAGGCTAAAGCTACTATGGGCTGCACGGCTTTAACAATAGCTACATTTTTGTATAAATGTATTTTCTCAAGATTTGGTTGCCCACTGGAAATCACTAGTGATAGGGGCACACATTTTGTAAATAAATTCTCCAATTGATATTTGATAGTTACAAGGTCTTTCGTAAAATGTCTTGTGCCTACTATCCAAGGGCGAATGGCCAAGTAGAGAGCTCCAATAAGATTTTGATCGGGTTACTGCGCAAATTATCTTTTGATCATCAAAGCTTTTGGCCACAAGCATTGATAAGTGCAATTTGGGCTTTCAAAACTACAATAAGGGGAACCACTGGCAAGAGTCCATTTCGCCTAGTATATGGAAAAGAGGCATTGACACTATTGGAATTTATTGTCAAAAGAGAAATTGGAGCCAGAACCATTGGAATTGAACCTCCCATTAGGAGATTGGTGGCATTAGAAGAATACAGAGAAGGAGTAATGCAAAAACTTCAGGTAACACAAGAAGAGCACAAAAGACTACACGACAGGTATCTTAGGTCCAATGAAGTACAAGAAGGATCCTTGGTTTTGGTGCATCAAATCCGAGCAGTTTCAACCAAATTGGCACCCAAATGGATAGGACCATATAGGGTGATAAAAGTATTACCACATGGAGCAGTGCATCTGAAGAATTTGTAGCGTAAGAGGATACCCCTGGTTAATATCTCTAGGGTGAAGAATTACCTGCATTAAGTCAAGATGGAAGAAATTCATTCACTGTACATACCATATCTCATTTAGTGTTTACAGTCTTATTTAATCAACAAATAAAGGAGGAGTTGCACTGCGATGGTGCAAAGACTTGATGTGGGGGTTTGTAGCGCAGTAGAGCTCTCTCTCTCTCTCAAACTCTCTCTCTCTCTCTCTCTCTCTCTCTCTCTCTCTCTCTCTCTCTCTCTCTCTCTCTCTCTCTCTCTCTCTCTCTCTCTCTCTCTCTCTCTCTCTCTCTCTCTCTCTCTCTCTCTCTCTCTCTCTCTCCCCTCTCCCCCCCTGCAGCTCCCCCTGCCTAGTCTCCCACCCACCTGGCTGCACCCCCCCAACCCCCTCCTACTCCTGCCCGTAGGCCCCGCAGCCCACCCCTCGCCACCCCCTCGTACTCACGCCCACAACCCCCGCAGCCCACCCCCGCGCTTCCCTCTCACAGTCCCCCGCCCCCACCTAGCCCCACCTGCCCTCTCTCTCTCTCTCTCTCTCTCTCTCTCTCTCTCTCTCTCTCTCTCTCTCTCTCTCTCTCTCTCTCTCTCCTCTCTCTCTCTCTCTCTCTCTCTCTCTCTCTCTCTCTCTCTCTCTCTCTCTCTCTCTCTCTCTCTCTCTCTCTCTCTCTCTCTCTCTCTCTCTCTCTCTCTCTCTCTCTCTCTCTCTCTCTCTCTCTCTCTCTCTCTCTCTCTCTCTCTCTCTCTCTCTCTCTCTCTCTCTCTCTCTCTCTCTCTCTCTCTCTCTCTCTCTCTCTCTCTCTCTCTCTCTCTCTCTCTCTCTCTCTCTCTCTCTCTCTCTCTCTCTCTCTCTCTCTCTCTCTCTCTCTCTCTCTCTCTCTCTCTCTCTCTCTCTCTCTCTCTCTCTCTCTCTCTCTCCCTACTGTTCCCCCATCCTCCGCTGTCCCACATGCCACCCTCCCACAGCCCTGCCTCTTCTCCATCCTCCAATTCCGCAAGCCCAAAGGTGTGCATTCCCATTGACCCATTAATTCCTTCCTCTCCATACACACATACATGATTGCCTATAACTATTTTTCTCCCGCAATGATGCAAGGCGACAAAAAGAGCATAAATGAACCTTTGCATAAACACTGATACGAGTACATTGGTCTGATTTCGACTGATTTAGGAGTAAGCAATAGTGTGCGACTTCGCTCACATTTAGTGGAGCTTGAGGATAAAGCCTCCGATTGAAGGAGGAGATGAGAAGACCAACCTTTTCCCTCCATCCCACTATCCCTCCATCCCACCTTCCCATCCCTCCATCCCACCATCCCTCCATCCCACTTCCCTCCATCCCAGTATCCCTCCATCCCACCATCCCTCCATCCCTACACTCCACCCAATCTCCACCCACCCTCCACTCCACCCACCCCCAAACCACCCACCCTCCACCCACCCTCCACTCCACCCAAACTCCACCCACCCTCCACTCCACCCAAAATCCACCCGCCGTCCACTCCACCCAAACTCCACCCACACCCAAACTCCACCCACCCTCCACTCCACCCAAACTCCACCCACCCTCCACTCCACCCACACCCAAACTCCACCCACCCTCCACTCCACCCAAACTCCACCCACCATCCACTCCACCCAAACTCCGCCCACCCTCCACTCCACCCTCCACTCCACCCTCCACTCCACCCATACCCAAACTCCACCCACCCTCCACTCCACCCAAACTCCACCCACCCTCCACTCCACCCACACCCAAACTTCACCCACCCTCCACTCCATCCACATCCAAACTCCACCCCCTCACTCCACCCAAACTCCACCCACCATCCACTCCACCCACCCTCCACTTCACCCACACCCAAACTCCACCCACCCTCCACTCCACCCACACCCAAACTCCACCCACCCTCCACTCCACCCTCCACTCCACCCACCCTCCACTCCACCCACACCCAAACGCCACCCAAGCTCCACCCACATCCAAACTCCACCCACCCTCCACTCCACCCACACCCAAACTCCACCGACCCTCCAATCCACCCAAAGTCCATCCACTCCATCCACTCCACCCAAACTTCACCCACCCTCCACTCCACCCACTCTCCACTCCACCCAAACTCCACCCACCGTCCACTCCACCCAAACTCCACCCACCCTCCACTCCACCCTCCACACCACCCACCCTCCACTCCACCCATACCCAAACTCCACCCACCCTCCACTCCACCCACCCACCACTCCATCCAAACTCCACCCACCCACCCCTCCACGCACCCTCCACCCCACCCTCCCTCCACTCCACCCACCCTCCATCTCCCTCCCTCTCCCTCGCTCTCTCCATTTTTTTTTTTCTCTCTCTCTCTCTCTGTCTCTCTCTCTCCCTCTTCCCACAATCAGCCATGACAAAGGTTATGAAATTGTACTATTTTGTGATGATGCAGAAGAAGCCCAAGTCATGACAAGAATGAATGGGGTAGTTGGTTTAACAAGGCTAGTAAAGGTGGACAGATTGAGAGCTCTTTCTTGATTCTATGGGTGATGGTGCATTGCTGTTCTTACTCAGGAGTGATTTGTTTGGTTAAGGAAGAGACCTCAGCTTGCATTCAAAAGGGACAGTAAAAGTGTAAAAAGATAAATGAGTATTTCCGCCAACCATTCATGATGACTTCCTATTTTTTAAGATTTAATTTAAAACTGGTGGCCATTTCCATATTTGACCTACCCCTCCAATTTTGGGGCAATCAATCGGCGCATATCCAGTGAATGTGGGAAATCAGCAAGGCCCTCTTGGCCTATTGGAGCCTATAAAAGCAATGGACTAGTACTCATTGGCGATACACGTAGGATGCTTATTCCGGCATCTCTTTTGGACCTCTCTTTGCACTCTGTGACTACAAGCCTACTATAGGAAGTCACTCTGTGGTGAGGATACAGAGCATGGGATTCCCAGTGGAGGGCTAATAGCACTAGAGTGTGAAGAAGTGGCTTGGTTTTGTCATCCAGTGTGAGTCATTGATATTTTTGTGCTCGGTCCCTTAGAGCAAGTCTTCATATCTTGTACGGACTAGTGCAAGTCTTCATTTAGCTGTGCTCATTGTATTGGATGAATCTCTTGTATTGATTTTGTTTAGTTCTGGATTGACATGGTAGCACAGAGCATCAACTTTTGGAGCATTTCTTTTGCCTACCTTGTAATCATCTGCTCGAACTAAGGAGTGGTTTCATCCTTCACCATTGTCATTTGTCATTAATTTTCTTTCTGAGTGTCTACAATACCGGGTGTCTATTGCGATCGTGCCTGCTCACAGGAATGTCAAAGGGTATACTTCCCTAAGGAGAACCTCCCTTGAGTAGGCGAAGTCTGGAACTACATATTGCCTGCATTTGTTAAAAGTAGGCACCCCAATACCTCCTCTACATATGTATTCATCCTCAAGGACCATGATTGGTAGTTGTTCCTATCCAATTTATCAATAAAAGAAGGAAAACCATCTCCCATTTTACCTCAAGTTGTTCTGATACCACTCTTGGGAAAGATGGATGGACACTCCAAGAAATGAGTTGCTACTGCTAATCCTTGCCGTGTACCTGCCCTTTGTTACTTCAAACTTGATTTGTAGGCCCTTTTAGCTTTCCAATGACACTAAATAAGTGCCTATGTACTTTGGAGATGAAGCATGTAATGATTAATCCAAAACATATAACTTCACAAGTCACAAGTCATCAAAAACTTGCTATTTTTGTTCACACACCTACTAGTTCTTAAGCTCAGTACTCCTAGTACAATAGCAATTAGAAAAATTCCTTTTGAGGGTATCTAATTAGCATATCAAAGCACTTAAAATGATTGAATATACACAAAGCAATCAATTTAGCAAGTAAAGCATTATCCCTGACTTTTTAGGACCTCTACAAAAATTGACCAGTGACCACTTCGAGACGCTTTTCTGCCACATGGAGGAACGGAATGCCTTGAAACTTTGTAGTAAACTTTGAGCATGTTGTAATGAGCTATAGAACATTGAAAATAATGGAGTAATGAATAAGATATGAGCAAGACAAGTACACTATTCTGAATGATAATGGCAGAGATGAACAACAGAGA
This sequence comes from Ceratopteris richardii, assembly GCA_020310875.1. Taxonomy (NCBI): domain Eukaryota; kingdom Viridiplantae; phylum Streptophyta; class Polypodiopsida; order Polypodiales; family Pteridaceae; genus Ceratopteris; species Ceratopteris richardii. The sequence continues at coordinate 15,495,148 of CM035427.1, forward strand.
TGATCAATGATAAGTGTATTATATAACAATGTTGTACATGATCATTGGAATGAAGAATGATGTCCAATGATAGTGAGAAGTGTGGGCTATAGTGTGAGCCTCTCTATTACATCAATTTATCAACTCTATTCTCAGTAATGGGAGCCCCTAGGCCACGAGATTTCGAATCTCTTTTATAGTGACTTTCTTCATTTTGAATTTTGAAACTCAAATGCACTTCCACCTAAAAGTTCTTCCTCTGAAAGAAGGAGATATTCCCTCAAAGAAACTCGTACCGTAAAGCTCTCCTAACTCCACAAGTTTAGTGACATTTACAAAGATTCTTTTAAGAAGTCAAGTGACTTTTACAAGAGTTAATGGTAAAACCGTAAGTAATGGTTCTTATGGGTCTTCAAGTATTTGCACATAAAAGCTTCCAATGCCTAGCCAAGTGTGAAGGCTTGGCATTTGCACCAACAGAAATCTATATCATTTGCTAAGTTTAGCCTTGTGATTGTAGCGTAATTTAGAGTTTCAATAATCTGTGTATAAACTCGAATTTGTTCAAGTGGTTTTCCTTCACCTTTAGAGAGCTTTGCATTTATATCCATAGGTTGTGTGAGTTTCTTGCATCCGATCATCCTAAAATGGTAGAGCACATTAGATAGATGTTTCCTTTGTGCTAGATATACAACTCTTGCACATGGACTACTTCAATATCAAGAACATATTTGATAGTTCCAAGATCAACAATCTTGAATTACCTCCCTAGATTTTCTTTGATGGGCTTCATACTTGCATCATCCCTTATTTTCGAGATGCTTTACATGTGTGTGTGTATATACACACACACACACACACACACATATATATATATATATCTCAACAATCGTGAGTTACTTCCCTAGATTTTCTTTCATGGACTTCATACATGCATCATCACTTATTGTCAAGATGCTTTACACACACACACACACACACACACACACACACACATATATATATATATATATATATATATATATATATATATATATATATATATATATATATATATATATATATATATATATATATATATATATATGTATGTGTGTGTGTATACACACACACACACACACACACACACATATATATATATATATATATATATATATATATATATATATATATATATATATATATATATATATATATATATATATATATATATATATATATATATATATATGTAACCTTATCTCCTTCTTTCTTCTTGAGGAATAGAGAAAGGCGTGATTGAGACCATGAAAGGCCTTTCTAAGCTTAAAAGCATGCTTTGGATATTTCGCATCTTGAAACCCTACATGTTGTGTCATATAGATTGTTTCTTGCAAATCATGATTCAAAAAAGCATATTTTGCATCTAATAATTTGTAAATAGGAAAATGCCTCGAAGTAGCTATCCCTATGATACCCCTAATGTTTTTCATTTTTAGAATAGGCCCAAAGGTTTCAACATAGTCCACACAATAAGACAGGGAAAAACATTTTGCCACTAGCCTTCCGTTGCACCTAGAAATTGAGCCATTATAATTCTTTTTTATCTTATAAACCAATTATTTGTATCCTTTCTTGGTTGGGAACTAGAGTCAATTTTTTTTTTTCCTTCAGAGCTTCCATATTCTCTCCCATAGCTTTTTTCCACTTCTTTGTATCTTTGGCCTCTTCAAATGTAGAGTTTTTTTTATCCTTGATCACATTGGACATATATACATAATTTCTAGATATAAACTTATCAGAACATAATCTTGAAACTAGATACCTTACTTGGATTGAATTCCTTTCCTCATCCTTGGATTCAATGAGCCTCTTGTGCCTTGCAATCATTATCTTTGTGTATGAAGTAGATCCTCTTCTAATGATAGGTTCATCCTCATCTTCCACTTTGTTCTCTTCACTAGCTAGTTCCAAATGTCTTGCTTGACGTTTATACTGTTTGAATCATTGATGTGTTGAAGCATTGCCCCTCCTTTGGGACTATGACAATAGACTATGTAATAGAATTTGCATGTCTTTGATCTACATCTGCAACTATGTTCCATAGTTATTTTACAACAAGAACATGTTTCATCATGCAAGATCACATTGGATAGATGGTCAATCAAGCTTATCTTCAACTTGAAGCATGCCAAATGAGTCATTGATGGTCACCATTCCACGAAAGAACAAGAATGTGATGAGACATTTAATTCAATCAAAGCTAAAATGAATGCGTAAAATTATGCTCACTATTCATCACTCTGATGCAATTTCTACTATAATAATGGCTTCTAACTAGGAGTAAAACCTAGCGCACTTGTTCTAAATGTTTTAAGAGTGTTGAAATCTGTATTTCTATGCTACAAATATGATTTCCACTATTAAAACTGTGCATGCTCTCCGAAACAAAAAACAAAAACTTAAGAAGGAGTTGAATCTGCTTTGATACCACTATTGGGTGTGTGTAAGTGTGAGAGAATCACAAGAAGTACACACAAGGAGCACAAACATAGCAAGGCACATGGAGAAGACAAATGGCTAGAATTGCTCTTTCTATTGATGATGAACAAAACTGAAGTGAGACATGAAAAATAATATCCTTAAGTACAAATTACCACCACATTTGAGTGTATCATGCATGTGGTATCATGGAAAAAAAAAACACTAGCTAGCACTAGAGTAAAAAGTGCCGATGTATAGGGAAAAGGCTCACATCAAAGCTACTCAAGGAACACATTAGTTACATATAGATGATCCTATTATCATAGGTAATGGCATAAATGCAATTTGAAGACATGAAAGCCAAGCTAGCTAAATAATTTTAGAGGTTAGATCTTTGGAAATCAAGTTTACAAACAAGATGAAATCATGTCGACACAAAGGAAATACATTCTAGATGCACTTGAAAAGCTTTGCAAGATAAATTGCAAGACAATATCCAATTCAATGGATATTTATTTGAGGCTACATTCTAGTGATGGTAATCCTCTTCAAGATGACACTTTGTATGGCTCTATTGTTGGATCACCTAATTATGCAACCATCACAAGACTCTATGTAGCTTGTAGAGTAGGGATCTTGTCACAATTCATGCAAAGTCAAAAGATTACTCACTTATTTTAAACAAGGAGATTGCTTAGGTGCATAAAGAATAATATAAATGAAGGATTGCACTATGCATATGATCATGATTTGTAGGTCAAGCCATACTCTAATGTAGATCGGACTAGATCCAAAGAAGATAGAAGAAGCAATGTTGGTTATCTAGTGATTCTTGGGAGGAAAGACATATCTTGGATGTCAAAGAAGTATCCCACAATGGCTTTATCATCTACAGGGGTTGAGCATACAATAGTTGCACAAGTCAAATGTGAGCTTATGTACAATACTCAACCTCTGTAGATGATAAAGCCACATAAGCTCATATTTGACTTGCACAAGTCAAATGTGAGCTTATTTATGGACTTGAATGTGCATGTTGATACATATACTATATATTGTGATGTTGGAGTTTGAGGTCTACAAAAGCATGTGAACAGTGCAAGAAAGAAGAAGAAGCGTGGAGCACAACACACAATATTGAATGTGTTCAAGAGAATGTACAAAGATAAGTGACCTGTTAGGGTCATAGGAATATATGCAAGTTGGGGGAAAAAACCTCCTAAAGAGGGAAAAAAGTGCCCGAGTGGTCATAGTTTGTTCACACACATCACTACCAAATTATATCAACAAATCCCCCTTGGGGTATGCGGTGAACATGGAACGCATGTATAAGGAGGTGCCAAGCTATGTGGAATCAATCCACAAAAGGATGTAAGCCCAAAGCTTTGCGACAAGCTTCAAACATCTCCCTAGGCAGAACCTTTGTGAAAACGTCTGCAATGTTGTCCTCTCTAGGCACATATGCCAAATTGCATCTCAATGCGCTTAGCACGAGCATGGAACATAGGGACCCTCGCAACCACCAAAGCACTCTGAGTGTCAGTGAAGAAGGTGGCAGTAGATGATTGACTAACATCCAAATCAGCTATAAGGCGTCTACGCCACACACACTCAATAGTCACTATGAAAGCTGCGCTTTACTCAGCCTCACAAATAGAAGTGGCCACAATAGGTTGCTTCTTGCTCAACCAAGATATGCATGAGTTATCAAGCATGAAGCAAAAACCAGTGATGGACACATGATTATCATAGAAACCAACTACTCAGAGTGAGAAAAAGCATGTAAATATGCATGTATTGATCCCCCCTTGGGATAAAACAATCCAAGTAGCTCAAGTAGCAAAAGATGCACTTCAGTGCCTGCCAATGCTTAATACTTAGGCAATGCATAAACTTTCTCATTTGTGAGTCAACAAAGTGAATATCTGGCTGAGTAATGCATAAGTAAATCAAGCATCCAATAGCCTGTTGATAGAGAACAACATCAAATGCATCTATAGCATCATGAAGACTCAATCTTACACCTATTTCAAAAGGATTCGTAATAGGTTTGTTGTCTTCAAACCAAAATGCTGCAACAATATGTCAATATATTTTTTTTGAGACAAAGCTATTCCACCATCAAATTGCATAAACTGAAACCCAAATAATGATGCAAATGCCCCAAATCTGACATCTTAAATGAGCCATGAGAATCAGGCCTTACAATCAGCCATATGCTTCTCATTACGATTAGTAAGCATCATGTCATCAACATAGACAACAGTGATCACAAGCACATCATTTGCACACTTAACATGTAAGGTGCTCTCAATTGGATTGTTCTCAAAACCATGTGCAACTAATTAGGCATGTATCTTTCCATACCAAGCACACGGTGCTTGCTTCAAAGCATATAATGCCATTTTTCAACCTACATATTTTGTTTTCATGCCCTTTCTACACAAAACCATAGGGCTGAAAAAGATACACTTCTTCATGCAAGTCACCATTCAAAAATGCGATTCTAATGTCCAACTGATGTATATTCCAACCATGATGATTTGCAAGTATAGAGATGCTAGGAATAGTAGTCATTTGGCATGTAGGAGCAAAGGTCTCATCAAAATCAATGCCTCTTTCTTGAGCATAACATTTTGCAACAAGCCTAGACTTGTACCTATCATCTGTTCCATCAGGCTTATGCTTCATCTTGTATACCCACAGAGTTCCAATGGAGTTCTTGCCCGGAGGCAAGTCACATAAATACCAAGTACCATTTTTCATAATAGCATCATATTCTGATTGCATAAGAACCATCCAATTTTTCGAATTTTATGGTTCATCAAATGAAGTAGGTTCATTCTCATCATAAAGTCTAGAGGCAGCCATAGCATAGCAATCTGAGGCAAGAGAAGCACTATGAGATCTGAATAAGTACAATATGATAGAGGTGCATCTAATTTGCTATCTCACAAAGTCTACACTAGCCATTTAGGTATAACTTTTGCCTCCTCTATATCAGATGTCTCATCAAGTATAATGTAAATTTGCATAAGAAATGGAATGATTTGCATCATCATGTGGAATGTGCAAGGTTGAGAAATTGCCTCATTTGGACCAGCACTAGGCTTTCCACCTATAAAAAGAGGGAGCAAAGTGTCATACACATCTTTGGAGCTAATTGATGTCTCCTTAGTACATGAAAGTAACGGCCGAATTGCATCTTCCAGAAAAACAAGATCATGGCTAACCAAAATGCATTAAGTCTATGGATGATACAGATGATAGGCTTTGCTTTCAGAACTGTACCCAACAAAAATACATTTCACTGCTTTCTCATCCGATTTCCTACATAGTTTTTCAGGCACTAATGCATATGCCTGACAAGGCACAAAGATGAGCAATAGATGGCTTCAACCATGCCAAGCCTCATATGGAGTGATAGAGGCCAATGCTTAAGTGGGACACTTGTTAAGTACATATGCTACCAAAAACTATGTGGTAAAGCTTGAATCTTCACGAGGCAGCTTGCCATCTCCATGAGTGACGTGTTCTTCCTTTCTGCAACTCCATTCTCTTGAGGTGTATACAACACTCTACACTAATGTTTTATGCGAGGTTTAGCTAGAAATGCATTAAAATCAAATGACATATATTCCCCCCTCGATCAAAATGGAGCGTGTCCATTTTACATGCTAAAAAATTTTTCAGCCAAAATGAAAAAATGTTTGGAGCACATAAACACTTTGGACTTTGCTTTCAATGGATATACCAATGCATGCCTAAAATAATCATCAATGAAATTCATGAAGTAAAGGTAGTTCCCAAAAGAAGATGTTTGCATAGGACCATAAATGCCACTATGAATAAGCTGCAATTTCTAAGTAGCTTGTAGACCTTTTGGGAAGGAGAAATGCTGCATTTTTCCCAAGAGACCCTTCAGAGACATGTTTACTAGGTGCCTCAAGTTTGGATAGAGAGGAAACCATTTCAAATTTCTAAAGGTGTAGCAAACTAGCAAAACTTAGATCACCAAAGCATGCATGTCGAAGCTTTGCATTTAACATAGCATGAGAATCTTGAACTGCACATGTTGATCATTCATAGATTTTTCATAATCTATGAGCTTATACAACCCACGACATAAAATGCAAGAAGCAATAATGACATCGCCATTTGACATATCATGAACTATACATCTGTCATCAATAAACTTCACAACCAAGTCGATCTTGGCTAATGCTAAAACTAATAACAGATTTTTCTTGATCCCTTGCATCAATAAAGCATCCAACAATGTAAAAGAACCACCATCATCAGAAGTCAAAATGATCTTACCAACTCCCATGAAAGGGTAAGAGGATTTGTTGGGGCATGTGATAGTATTCCCTAGAGGGGCATGCTCAAGCAAAGTGAAGAACATGCACTGCAAGGTGATATGTTTGGTTGCCTCACTATCAAGATACCAAACATGTGAGTCTACTGCAAACATACGTTGCTCATGAGAAGATGGTTCATAACTGCAAATATTAGTAAACACCCATTCGTCATTCTACACAAGATTTGTAGACTCTAATTTAGATGTAGATGCCTCTACAAAAACTATTCCAACCTCCTTTTTTTTGCTTCTTTTGCAACCACTCTGACATGATCATTTCCTTTGCAGTATTTGCAATTTTGTTTTCTTTTCTATTTTCCTCTTGTCATTGTCATCCTTCTTTAATTGTGTAAAATTAGCAGATTTCTACTTCCTAGTAGATGAGCTCCATTTACCTTTGCTCTTCTTATTAGCCAAGAAATCTAGATCTACAAAATGCATAATGGACCTATTGTGCCTAGACTCATCCTCATGCAACAGAACAAAGACTAACTCCTCAACTCTTAAGGCATTTGGATTTCCTTTCATCATCAATCAAAGAGTCGAAGCAAAAAATCTGATATTAATATAGATGTCAATTCAGAATAGTAATATATATTTACCTTATATATGTGCCTTACCTTCGTTAAGAGGGCTTCTTGAAATCACTTTTATCTGTAGACAAATCGGTGTATCTCAATAAACCTAATTTTAGTATATCCTACATCTCTGCATAGTCTATTGTGTACAACATTATTGACTAACCTAAAGAATTCTATTTGATGTGTTTTATACCTTGTTGTAAAGATTATGAGCCACACTAAGTGTGGATAAAATCTTAGGTAATTTTGATTAGTGTAAAGTAGGTGAATCAGAGTTTTACAACAATATAGCAAAAAAGATGTATGAAGGTGCCTAGGTATTGGGTTCATTTCACTTCTAATGTGCAAGCCTAAGGGATTAAATTCCATCAACTATTATCAGATTAGGAAACATCCTTTGAAGAATATAGGAGAAGGACACAAAAGCTTGGACATGAAGGCTAAGTAGTGCATTTTAGTATAACCCTAATTTCCCATTCAGTATGGCAAATCTAGGTAAAAAATTGGAGCTGCTTGACAAAGAAAATTATCAACCATGGAGGCTCAGAGTCATGAAATACCTCATTAGCAAAGGTTTATGGCCTATTATGTGGGGAGATGAAGATACGCCTGATGTGGATTCCAAAGATCCAAAGGTCACCAAATCAAGAATTGAAGATGTTGAAGGATTGGGAGGAAAGGAATAGGAGAGCTATCTTCTACATATCAAAGGTAATCTGTAACACTATGATTGGTCATATATCAGAGTTTGATCATGCTAGAGATGTTTGGGAGGCTTTAGAGAAGATATATGCCAGTTCCACAAGAAGCAAAAAGATGTAGCTTAAGAATCAACTCCATTCCTTGAAGAAAGGTAGTGGTCAACCTATTGTTGACTCCACCTTGAGGGTGAAGGTGTTGAGGGAGAAATTGGCATCCATTGGCTGAAAAGTAGATGAGCAAGGCCTTGTCGAGATTACTCTCAATGGGCTTAGAGGGGAAGGCAAGTGGAAAACCCTTATTACTATTACCATTAGTGTCCATGTGAAAGGACAAATGGCCACTGAACACTTCTTTGTATATGTTCTTTAATAAAACATATATTGGGGTGGTCAACCATAGACTGTAAGTTGGATCTCATTTGTAACAACTAAGAAATCTATGTTCGTGCTCCTTGTGTGCTATGTTTTTCTACGTATTTTGCAGCCTTTGTGTGGATTACTGTGTGCGACCCTAGGAGCTCAGTTTTCTACTCCAAGGATATCATCATGGAGCTCTCCAGATGGAGAGTGGACTGTGGTGCATCACCATCAATATACTCCACTAATATGAGAGCATTTTGATGCAAAAGATTTGTTCCTTTTGTGTGAGCAAAGCAAGCACCTACCCACCCACCCAAGGCTTTCTCCAAGGCTTATGACTAAGGTGATGACAAAGGCATAGACCTTCACATACCTTGTGATATGAGTCACCGAAGTCACCATTGGCACCGTTGGCTACACGTGAGGGAGGACCTCAATGATCAAGGAAGATAGCGGTTCTCGGTACTTCTCGAGAGGTCACCCATCCCAATAGTATTCCCCTTGGAGCTCGCTTAACCATGGAAATCCCTTGCAACTAAGCTACACTCTTGTGGTGTCTGAAGAAGGGCAAAGAGTAAGGTTAACATTACCTTGAACATGTTTTGGTCCCTCAAAGCTTCATTTTTTGCTTTCAAGCCTGTTTTTGAAGCATTTTTGGTTTATCTTTTGGAGCCATTTTGGAGTACTTTCACAGATGGTTCTCTTCACACAGGTCCAAGAACATCAAGAAGAGTGTTTTTTGTACTCGTCCAGAACAAATATCAACCTTTGGGGCTATGTTTTCATCCACACTCGTAAAAATACAGGTTTCTAAAAAGGATTTCAATTTTGGTGGGAGTAGCCACTACAAATTTATACAAGTTTTTGAGCCTAAAACATCAAAGTTGATAGACACTTGCAAGTGTTGGATATTTTTTGGGTTGTGCATTCAACCTTTTACTATCATTTTACTGCATATATTGAGCACATGCACACCATGTACGCTCCTGTGGATACAACTTATGTATGTTCATATGGTCATTGATATAGTTGTTACATTTTTGCATAAAGCCTTTCAAATTTGATAAAGATGGTCGTGGCAAGGTTTTCTTAATTGGGAGACACCTAGATGTTAGGGTCTTTTGATGATGGAGGTGGAAGACTTACCCAACCTCACCATAGGAGATATATGATAGTTGTTCATAGGTGCTTGATAAGCCTAGTTGCCTTCTATTGGGTTACTGTTTATGTGCAATTGAGTTAGTGATTCACTATGAAGGTAAACATGTCAGTATCTACAGTTTTATGATATTTTGACATTGGTTATATGCTCATTTTGTTGAAGATACTCTGGAAAAACGTTTTTGAGATTTTTGGTTTTGTCAACTATACAGTGGTTGATTTACTCCTTGATACACTTATTCATTGGTGTTTGGACTCTTCTAGCTCCATTATCATTCTATTCATTTCTCTACCATCATGGCATCAGAGCTCTTAGGCACATCTGGTGGAAACTGGTCTAATGGTAATGTTCGGAGGAGGAGTTATAACTTGTAGGGAAAAGACCATTTTGAGATTTGAAAATTTTATGGTAAAAACTTTGCTCTAGGGAAGAATCAGATTAAAGATGTGCCGATTCAAAGGAGGAAATGGAAGCCAGTAAATGGAATTTCAAAGAAGCCTGTTGACATGTATGAAGATGATTGGTATAAGTTAGATGAAATGGCCAGGTCTACCATTCATGTGCACCTAGCAAATAATGTTTACTTTATAGTATTAGACTATGAAAGTGTAGAGGAGCTTTGGAAGAATTTATGCAATACATATGAAAAAGAGACGGCATTACATAAAGTGTATCTGATGTAAACATTATATGACCTTTGCATGACAGACACAGATGGTGTTGCTACTCATCTAAATGAGTTTGATGATATATTCTTCCAATTACAAGCTCAAAATATGGATATGGAAAATGAAATGAAAGCAATATTACTGTTATGCACCTTGCCATCATCATGGGATATGTTTTGCATAGCTATTAGCAATAACGCACCTAGTGGTAACCTTGTTGATGATGAAATATGTGGAGCACTCTTGAGTGAGGAGATTCGAAGAAAATCTATGGTTGGAACTCAGAGTGGAGACGAGTATAATGTTCGTGATTCTTACCAAGGAAAGAATCAGCAACGTGGAAATAGCAAAAAGAAAAAGGAAAAGAATGATCAACGGAATAAGAGTAGAAGTAAATCAAGGAAGAGGGATATCGGATGCCATTATTTTCATACGAAAGGACACATGAAGAAAGATTCTTATGCATTAAGGAATGCTAAAGGTAAAGGATAGAATGTTGATGGCCATGTTAAATAGTTACCTGCACCATCTACTTCGATTGTGAAGATTGAAGAAATTAATGCTATTTTTGATGATGCTGATGTGTTGAAACTTGATGGTACTATGCTAACTGAGGCTCTTATAGTTGATTCTCTTTCCCACACATGGCTACTACATTTTGGTGCTTCTTTCCATGTGACAACACACAGAGAATGGTTTTCTAATTATGCAGCAAAGTCTCTTGGTACTGTGAGACTTGGTGACTCTTACCACTATGATGTTGTGGGGATTGGAGATGTGGTTGTGTAGTTCATTGATGGTTCAAAATTTACTATGCATAATGTATGCCTTGTACCTAAGTTATCATGCAGTTTGATGTCAGTTGGTCAACTTAATAAACTTGGTTATAAGGTGGTCTTCTATGCTCAGACCTTTCATATATCAAAGGGCAATATGGTTATTGCAGAAGGAAGCAACATTGGTTCACTTTATCCTTTATTTATACCATAGAAAGAACACCTATTAGCTATTACTAAACAGCCTATGGCTTGTATTTGGCATGGTTCCTTGGGCCATATATCTCCTAGTGGAATGGAAAATCTTTCTCATTCTCGCTAATTACCCATGTTATCTTTCTCAGATTTTTCATTTTGTGAGCATTGTAAATATGGAAAGCAAACGCCAAATGTGCATAGAATGCACATTGACTCTTCAATTCAGCCTTTAGATCTCGTTCATACAGATGTGTGTGGTCCTATGCCCACTAGGTCCTTAGCTGGTTCTCTTTACTTTGTCACTTTCATAGATGATGCTATAGAAAGGGCTGGGTATATCCTATCCAATCGAAGCATGAGGTATTCCCTACTTTCAGAAAATGGCTTGCTTGAATTGAGACTGAAGAAGGAACTAAGCTTCAGGCTTTACATTCAGATGATGGGGGTGAGTATACCTCACATGAATTCAGCCTTTTTTGTCAATCTAGAGGGATTCATAGAGAGTTTAGAGCTCCTTATACCCGGGTAAAGAATGGTGTAGCTGAAAGGATGAATATAACTATTCAAGATAGAGTAGTCTCTATGTTGCATCATGCAAATTTCTCACAAGGCTTTTGGGCAGAAGTAGTATTGACTGCAGCTCATGTGATTAATCTTTCATCTAGTACTACCAAAATTCTGAAAGTGGCAAGAGTTATGGAAAGGGAAGCCACAATATTATGATCATCTTTGCATTTTTGGATGTGAAGCATATGTTCATATACCCAAGAATCTTAGACAAAAGTTGGACCATAAGTCAAAGAAATGCATTTTTCTTGGATATGGTCGAGAAGGACAATTTGGATATCGCTTATGGGATCCTAAAACACGATCAATGATCAGAAGTAGTGATGTCATTTTCAATGAGTCTAAGATCCATAATTAGAACATAAAGGGGGTTGAAGTGAGAAGATTGGTGTTTGAGGATACTAGTCCTCTAGTTAGCATGCATAAAAATGCTGCACATAGGGATGTTCAAGAGAATGTCCGATCAGATCAGCTTGCACATGTTCCTATTTAGTAACCATTGAGATGCTCTGCACGTGTCTCACATCCACCTGATAAATATGTTCCAGGTTTAAATTTTGTTATGCTAATAGATGTCGGTGAGACTTCTTGCTACAAAGAGTCTATGTAGACAAAGTATCATGTCAAGTGGGAGCATGTTACACTTATGTGTTCCTCAAGTAGCTTTAATGTGAACCTTTTCCCTATACATGGGCACTTTTTACTCTAGTGCTGGATAGAGGGTTTTTCCCCATGTTACCACATACATGATTCATTCATATGTGGTGGTACTTTGTAGTTAGGGATATTATTCAGCTCTCACTTTAGTTCATTCATCATCAATAGAGAGAGCTATTCTAGCCATCCATCTTCTCTTGTGTCTTTCTATATTTGTGCTCCTTGTGTGTGCTTCTCGTGTGTCTCTCGTAATTCTACACACACCCAACAGTGGTATCAGAGCAGGTTCAGCACCTTCTCAAGTTTCATTTTTTCAGGTCGCGGTTCACGCACACTTTTAACAGTGCAAGTTGACTTTCGAGCATAGAACAATGAATTTCAATAGCCAACAAACATTTTCAATAGGAACACTATGGTTTGACCCCCATTTTGAAGCCATTCGTGTAGTCAAAATCACCATCAGAGTGAGCATTTTTGAACTAAAACTTCAACATTCATTTCAACTTTTGTCGAAGTAAAGATTTTATCACATTCGTGTTCCTTAGTGAAATCGCAGGAAGCAATGACTTTTTTTGCATGATTCAAGCTGAATATTAGCTTGATGGGACCAATATACAATGTGACCTTACATGATGAAGCATGTTCTTGTTGTAAAACAACTCTGGAACATAGTGGCAGATGTAGATTGAAGACCCATAGGTGCTTCTACTTCACAATCTGCTATCACAGATGGAGCTTCTTCTTCAAGTACAATGGTTTCTCCTTCTCCACCTGTAGAGGAGCAGCTTAGATGGGATGGAAAAGATGCTCAAACTCATGCTTTGATTGCGCTTTTTGTGAAGCGTCATATAGTTCCATACATTCGGTCATGTTCTACATCACGACAGGCATGGGACACTCTTGCTTCTTTGTATGCCATGCGTAATGAAGCACGTGTTGCATACTTGAGGAAGATACTTGAGGATGTATTTATGGCTGAAAATGAGTCAATGGATATGTATGTGACATGCATCAAGGACTTGAAAGAGCAATTGGCAAACATAGATGAGATTATTCTGGATGCATCACTCATATCTACATTGTTGAAAGGATTACCGGAATCTTCTCAAAGCTTTTCTACTACACTCTGTTGGTTGCAAATGAAAATCCAAATATGTATGCATTTGATGAGGTTGTGTCTCTTCTTTTACAAGAAAAGAAATGTAGAGTGAATAGGAGTGGTTTGATTGAGGGAATGCAAGCACTTGCTATCTCACAAAAAGGGAAAAGCAATTATGGTTCAACTTTGGGTTTATCAAAACCAAAGCCTCAACCTTCCTCTTCCAATCATTCCTCTAATGATGCTGATTTCCAAAAGATAAAGAGATGCAAATATTGGCAAAAGGTTGTTCATACTATTGATGAGCATAGAAAGCTTGCTAAATGCAATGAAAAGAAGAAGGAATCCGGCATGACCATTGCTGAAAATTCCACAAATGTAAAAAATGATAAAGCTAACATGGCTCATAATTTTTGGGCATGTGTTGTTACATGTCATTATGATGCATCTTTGCATTCTAAATGTATGGTTGTGAGTGAGGTTGATTCGGATTGGTTTTTTGATAGTGGAGCTTCAAACACATAACATCATGCAAATGATCTTTTACCTCTTTGAAAGATGCACCCAAAGGAGGACACGTGGTGTGTGCAAACAATGCCTCTTATTCTATCATTGGAGTAGGAGAAATTGAGCTCATGAATGCAAATGGAGGTGTGATTCTCTTAAAAAATGCATTGTATGTGCCTCGTACCAAGAAGAACCTAATTTCAATTCCATTGATTGCCAAAGCTGGACTTCATGTACACTTGTTGATGATAAGTGTATGGTTCATGATTTTAGCAATGGCGATGTTATCGTGATGTCTGGTACATTATGTAATGGTTTGTATCACATGGATACATACAAGAGGGCTGCCTCGAATGCCTTGGTTGCTCATACTTCTTCCAAGGCTGAAATGGAGCTTTGGCATGCTCGTTTTGGTCACTTGAACTTCAGTAGTTTGCTTTACTTGCAAAAGAAGGACATGATTATCAGTTTTCCTACACTTGTGTTCATTGAAAAGCATGCATGTGAAGGTTGCATTCTTGGAAAAATGCATCGTGCTTCTTTTCCAAAAGATAATCAAACACACACTAGAAGAAAATCGCAGCTTGTTCATAGTGATGTATGTGGTCCCGTTGAGACTCCATCTTTTGGGAAGCATGTATATTTTGTTACCTTCATTGATGATGCTACACGCCATACATGGGTGTATCCTATGAAAGCAAAGAATGAGGTATTTTCTTGCTTCAAAACATTTTTAGCTATGGCTGAAAATTTTTCTACACAAAAGCTTTTGACTCTATGCACGGATCATGGTGGGGAATACATGTCATATGAGTTTAGTGCTTTCTTCATGAAAGAGGTAGTTCACACCAATGTAGAATGCCATATACACCTCAGAAAAGTGGTGTTGCCGAGCGAAAAAATAGAACACTTCTTGAAATGGCATGATGTATGGTTAAAGGAAAGCATCTTCCTGATAAGTTTTGGATGGAAGCCATCATGTGTGCAAACTATGTGTTGAATCGCTGCCCTACAAAAGCATTGAGAGTCATCACTCCGTATGAGGCTTGGAATGTTCATAAGCCTATGGTTAGTCATATGCGGGGTAGAGAGGAGGTCATATGAAGAGCTAGAAAGATCAGCTCTTGTAGGAAGAGCATTTCGTAAACATTGTCTACTTCCCTTGTTCATATCTTTCTATGTAGATTGTTGAGATTCAAGCTTCAACATTAGTATGTTATAAGACCTTTGATTGGATGCCACTTTGAGCAAGAAGGATCAAGATATCAAGCAAAAAGAATCAAGTCTGAATTTGAATTTGAAAGCCCCCTTATAGTAGTCATAAGACACCTATCAATTTAAGTGAGATAAAACCTATAATCTAGGACACTTGATTCCTAAGATCTAGGGAAGCTTTTCAAAACTATTTCTACACACATTGTACTTCAAATTTGTGATCCTGCATGTGAGTAAGCTCTTTTAGATTTTGAATAAGCTATTTAAACCATTTCTTAGCAAGCCCCCTAATTGCTTCAATCTAGCTCACAGAAATATTGTGTGTATGATCTAGATAGTTGTGAGTGTAAAGCAGGGTTCCCTTATCAAATCAAAGAGATTTCTTGTAATCTTTGGTTTGTTCAAAATCTATGCTTTTCTCCTAAATATGTCTCAAAGCATGTGTTCAATCTCTACATATTTTGAGAGAAAGAGTTCGAGAAGTGAGTAGTGGTCTATGTTTATATGTGTATTGAAGGCTATAACTTGTGTGCCTTGGAGGCATTGGTTCTTATAGTAGGATTGAGCATTTTTAATGAACTAACTTGCATTAGCGACCATTAAGTTTAATTTGGGTGTGTAGAAGATCTGGGTTCACTTCTCAAGAGTTTAGGGACCCATTACTTTGAGTAAATAGTGGTTTTGTGAGTGTGCCTCTAAGGCAACCTATCTTTCAAGGCTACATAGGGAAGTTGATTCTTCTCTCATCAATGGTATAAAGAGCTTTGCAACATACCTTGTCATTCAAGAAGGACCAAGGGAGCTTTTGAAGGACCTTGAAGGAAGGAGAGCTACTTGATCAAGTTAAAGAGCACACAACCATCAGAGAGTGGAATGAGGGAGATAAGAAAGACATATTCATATTATCTCAATATACTAGAAACGCCATGATAGGGCATATACAAGCTTTAGACACCTCCATGATGGTATGGGAAACCTAGAAAAACTTTACTTGAGTTCAACCGAAGCAGGAAAGTTTGAAATAAATAATGAACTTAACAACTTGAGGAAAAAACCTATTAACATTATAAATGACTACATCTTGAAGATCAAAGAAGTGGGTGATGCATTGTGCTTCATAGGTTCTCATATAGATATGATAACCTAGTTGCATACACCTTGAAAATCGAATAGCTCAAGTGAAAACGCCTATAAAACATAAGGGTCATTACGTAAGGAATTGTTTTGCAATGAAACCCTAGGCATGGGAATACCGAGGGGGAAAGGTATGTTCTAATCATATGTTTAGGTCGAGGACCGTAATAGAAAACTCTAACACCACATCCTTTGAGGCCTTTGTGGCCGCATGCAAGCTGTGTTTGGAGAAGTGAGGGTATATTTGTATTGTTTTGACAGTACGGAGTCTATGGGGGTTGTAGAGGAGGTACTGGGGTATCCACTTTTCGAGAAAATAACACTTCCAGTACGTCGCCTACTCAAGGGGGGTTCTCTTTAGGGAAGTATACCCTTTAACATTTCTGTGAGCAGGTAGACAACAAGAATTGTACAGAATGGTAAATGCTTCAGAAAATATGGACAACAAATGACCAAGGAAGACCAATCACTTCTTGATTTGACTCAAATGATTACAAGATTGGTCAGATGCTCAAAAGTGCAGGCTTAGGGCTGACAAGCCATCCTAGAAATAAATAAGCTCAATGCACAGAATCTTCTCATCAGCTTAAGGGGCTAATTACAAGCAGTCTAACTCAGAACAATACAAATGGTAAGATTTGCTCAAGAGAATAGAGCTCAATCACCAATACTGACTCACGGAAAGGAAAGAAAATCCAAGGCACTTTCTTACACTCTAGTGCTCATAGCCCTCAACTGAGAAGCCTCCCCTCTGTATACACACCACAGAGTAGCTCCTACAATAGACTTGAAACCACCAAGTGTAAGAGAGGACTTCTGCACGTACACACGAACCACTGTATCTCCAAAGAAATGCACCTTGTACATGAACTCCAGTGTACCTCTAACACCAATTGAGCACAAATCCTTTGATTTTATAGGCCTCAACAGGCCAAGAGAGCCTTGCCGAATCTTCACGTCCACTGATCACGCGCCGGTTAATCACCCAAAATTGGGGGGTAGGTCAATTATTCCCCTTGATTTGAATTAGATCCACTAAAGTAGGTAGTCGTCGTGAATGGTTGCTGGCAATTCCATTTTTACTTTTAACAATTACCTTTTACCTTTTCACCTGCAAAGATTTACCTCTTCCGGACCTCTCCCTGACTAGTCTGAGTCCTTCCTCCACATCGAACCGCTTCCTTCTTACATCTAAATGTATGTACTGCCTCTCTTCGAAGTTTCTGAATATGCCACAGGCTTCAATATACATGCATCAGTGAACTCCATTGGTGACATGTTTTCTGCTTCCATCTCTTTAAAGCAATCCAAGGCCTCCCTGCAGAGTCCATGTTCCACATAACCTTGCTGCTTCATATGGAGTTCTTAGTCAAGGCCCACTCTAGCAATTGCATGATGAATCTCACGACTCTCAAGAACAAGAGAAGTGTGTACTTCCCTGCAGAGCTCAATCCGAGAGATTGCTCTGAGAATGCCCAAATATGTGTGTGTATATGTATTGATGTGCGTATGTGGATGTGAGGGTGTGCAAGTGTGTGCATATATATGGTTGTGCGTATGTGTGAGTGTGCAGGTGAGTGTGTGTGTGCATGGATGTGGGTGTGTATATGTGTGGTTGTGCATGTGTGGTGTGGGTGGATGAGTGTATGTGTGTGTGTATGTGGGTGTGGGCCGTATGTGTGCATGTGTGTGTTAGTGTGCGTGTGTGAGTGTGTGTGAGTGAGAGTGTGTAATTGTGTGTGTATGCACGTGTGTATGGGTGTGTGAATGTGCTGGTGTGTGAGTGTGTGGGTTCGAGTGTATGTGAGTGTGAAGGGGTGTGGGTGAGGAGGCGGAGGGCGGGTGCGGGGTGAGGGGCGGAGGTGAGGGGGTGGGCTAGGCGGAGGGCGGGTGCGGGGTGAGGGGGCGGAGGCGGGTGCGGGTGGCGGAGGGGGCTTGGGTGAGGGGGGGGGCGGGTATCTTGGCGGAGGGGGTGGGACGGGTAGCTTGGCGGAGAGGGTGGGGCTTGGGTGAGGGGGGCTTGGCGGAGGGGGTGGGGCGGAGGCGGGTGCGGGTGGCGGGGCGGAGGGGGCTAGGGTGAGGGGGGGCTTGGCGGAGGGCGGGGCTTGGCGGACGGGGTGGGGCGGAGGCGGGTGCGGGTGGCGGAGGGGGCTAGGGTGAGGGGGCTTGGCGGAGGGCGGGGCTTGGCGGAGGGGGTGGGGCGGAGGCGGGGTGGGGGCAGCGGGTGAGGAGGCGGGAGGGATGCGGAGGCGGGGGGCGGGGGGCTGCTGCGGGTGGCGGAGGAGAGAGAAAGAGGGGGGAAGAGAGAGGGAGAGAGAGGGAGGGAGGGCACGCGGGGGCGGGGGAGGAGAGAGAAAAGAGAGAGAGAGAGAGAGAGAGAGAGAGAGAGAGAGAGAGAGAGAGAGAGAGAGAGAGAGAGAGAGAGAG
The DNA here is from genome assembly GCA_020310875.1 of Ceratopteris richardii. NCBI lineage: Eukaryota > Viridiplantae > Streptophyta > Polypodiopsida > Polypodiales > Pteridaceae > Ceratopteris > Ceratopteris richardii. Next base: position 15,514,002 of record CM035427.1, read on the forward strand.
AGAGAGAGAGAGAGAGAGAGAGAGAGAGAGAGAGAGAGAGAGAAAGAGAGAGAGGCAGGGACGGGGGAGGAGAGAGAGAGAGAGAGAGAGAGAGAGAGAGAGAGAGAGAGAGAGAGAGAGAACGGGAAAGAAGAGAGAGGGGGGTTTGAAAGAGAGAGGGGAATTGAGAGATAGAAAGAGAGAGAGAGAGAGAGAGAGAGAGAGAGAGGACGAGAAAGAAAAGAGAGGGGGGTTTGAAAGAGAGAGGGGAATTGAGAGATAGAAAGAAGAAAGGGAGAGAGAAAGGGGGTTCATCCGCGGGAAAGAGAGAGAGAAAGGAAAAGGGAGAGAGAAAAAAGGGAGAGAAAAGAGATAGGTATCAAACAACCGAGGAAGCCAAGAAAAGATGACAGCAGCGACTGCTCAGAACTCGAATATATCCGTGTCAGAGTACTTGAACACTTCCCGAAGCTTCATCCCAAGGCATCTGAGAGTTTCCGACCTCTACAGACCCCCACATCAAGCTTTTGCACCGTCCCGGTGCAATAACTCCTTATTCTACTTATTTCTTCAAAATGAACTGCAGAAAATGAAAGAACTATGGTATGTACAGGAAGTAAATTTCATCTGCTGGCATCAATTCAAATAACCCTTCACCCTGGAGATGTTGACGAGGGGCATCCTTTTACCCTGCAGATCTTCCAGATGCACTGCACCATGTGGCAATACCTTGATAACCTTATATGGTCCTGTCCATTTGGGGGCCAATTTAGTTGAAATTGCTGGGACCTGATGCACTAAAACCATGGACCCTTCTTGAACTTCATTCGATCTCAGATACCTGTCATGCAGTCTTTTGCGCTCTTCTTGTGTTACCTGGAGTTTTTGCATTGCTCCTTCTCTGTATTCTTCTAATGCCACCAATCTCTGAATGGGGGGTTCAATTCCAATGGTTTTGATTTCTATTTCCTTTCTGATGATAAACTCAAATGGTGCCAATGCCTCTTTCCCATAAACTAAGCGAAATGGAGTTTCGCATGTGGTTCCCCTCTTTGTGGTTCTGAAAGCCCAAATTGCACCGACCAGTGCTAGCGGCCAGGAGCTTTGATGATCAAAAGCTAATTTGCGAAGCAGTCCAATCAAAATCTTATTGGAACTTTCTGCTTGGCCATTTGCCCTGGGGTAGTAGGCACAAGATTTTTTATGGAAGATTTTGTACCTGTCAAATATAAACTGGAGCAATTGATTTACAAAATGGGTGCCCCTGTCACTAGTAATTTCCAGTGGGCAACCAAATCTTGAGAAAATACGTTTATACATAAATTTAGCTACTGTTAAAGCCGTGCAGTCCACAGTAGCTTTAGCCTCTATCCATTTAGTGGCATAGCATGTGGCCATCAAAATATACTTTTTACCTCCTGGTTGCCCAGTTGGTGAGGAACACATAAGTGTAACATGCTCCCACTTGACATGATACTTTGTCTACATAGACTCTTTGTAGCAAGAAGTCTCATCGACATCTGTTAGCATAACAAAATTTAAACCTGGAACATATTTATCAGGTGGATGTGAGACACGTGCAGAGCATCTCAATGGTTACTAAATAGGAACATGTGCAAGCTGATCTGATTGGACATTCTCTTGAACATCCCTATGTGCAGCATTTTTATGCATGCTAACTAGAGGACTAGTATCCTCAAACACCACTCTTCTCACTTCAACCTCCTTTATGGTCTATTTATGGATCTTAGACTCATTGAAAATGACATCACTACTTCTCATCATTGATCGTGTTTCAGGATCCCATAAGCGATATCCAAATTGTTTCTCGACCATATCCAAGAAAAATGCATTTTTTTTACTTATGGTCCAACTTTTGTCTAAGATTCTTGGGTATATGAACATATGCTTCACATCCAAAAATGCAAAGATGATCATAATATTGTGGCTTCCCTTTCCATAACTCTTGCGAATTTCAGACTTTTGGTAGTACTAGATGAAAGATTAATCACATGAACTGCAGTCAATACTACTTCTGCCCAAAAGCCTTGTGAGAAATTTGCATGATGCAACATAGAGACTACTCTATCTTGAATAGTTATATTCATCCTTTCAGCTACACCATTCTTTATCGGGGTATAAGGAGCTCTAAACTCTCTATGAATCCCTCTAGATTGACAAAAAAGGCTGAATTCATGTGAGGTATACTCACCCCCATCATCTGAATGTAAAGCCTGAAGCTTAGTTCCTTCTTCAGTCTCAATTCAAGCAAGCCATTTTCTGAAAGTAGGGAATACCTCATGCTTCGATTGGATAGGATATACCCAGCCCTTTCTAGTAGCATCATCTATGAAAGTGACAAAGTAAAGAGAACCACCTAAGGACCTAGTGGGCATAGGACCACACACATCTGTATGAACGAGATCTAAAGGCTGAATTGAAGAGTCAATGTGCATTCTATGCACATTTGGCATTTGCTTTCCATATTGACAATGCTCACAAAATGAAAAATCTGAGAAAGATAACATAGGTAATTAGCGAGAATGAGAAAGATTTTCCATTCCACTAGGAGATATATGGCCCAAGGAAGCATGCCAAATACAAGCCATAGGCTGTTTAGTAATAGCTAATAGGTGTTCTTTCTATGATACAAATAAAGGATAAAGTGAACCAACGTTGCTTCCTTTTGCAATAACCATATTTCCCTTTGATATATGAAAGGTTTGAGCATAGAAGACCACCTTATAACCAAGTTTATTAAGTTGACCAACTGACATCAAACTGCATGATAAATTAGGTACAAGGCATACATTATGCATAGTAAATTTTGAACCATCAATGAACTACACAACCACATCTCCAATCCCCACAACATCATAGTGGTAAGAGTCACCAAGTCTCACAGTACCAAGAGACTTTGCTGCATAATTAGAAAACCATTCTCTGTGTGTTGTCACATGGAAAGAAGCACCAAAATGTAGTAGCCATGTGTGGGAAAGAGAATCAACTATAAGAGCCTCAGTTGGCATAGTACCATCAAGTGTCAACACATCAGCATCATCAAAAATAGCATTAATTTCTTCAATCTTCACAATCGAAGTAGATGGTGCAGGTAACTATTTAACATGGCCATCAACATTCTATCCTTTACCTTTAGCATTCTTTAATGCATAATAATATTTCTTCATGTGTCCTTTCGTATGAAAATAATGGCATCCGATATCCCTCTTCCTTGATTTACTTCTACTCTTATTCCGTTGACCATTCTTTTCCTTCTTCTTTTTGCTCCTTCCACGTTGCTGATTCTTTCCTTGGTAAGAATCACGAACATTATACTCGTCTCCACTCTGAGTGCCAACCATAGATTTTCTACGAATCTCCTCACTCAAGAGTGCTCCACATATTTCATCATTGTAGAGGAGGTACTGGGGTATCCACTTTTATCAAAAGTAGAGAATAAAGATTAAACACATCCAGTACGTCACCTACTCAAGGGAGGTTCTCTCTAGGGAAGTATACCCTTTAACATTTCTGTGAGCAGGCAGAGGTAAATAATAGCACAGAGTTGTACATACTCTAGGAATATTAGTCAACAAATGACTACAGAAGACTGTATATTTCTTGATTCGAATCAGATGATTACAAGGTTGGGTAGAGTGATGCTCAAATGTGCAAGCTTAGGGCTAACATGCCACCTTAAAAGTGAATAACCTCAATGCAACAGAGTCTTCTCATCAACTTAAGGGGCCAATTATATGCAGACTAACTCAGAACAATACAAATGGTAAAGAATTTCTCAAGAGAATAGAGCTTAACAACAACACTGACCCACAGAAAAGAAAAGAATCCAAGCCACTCTCTTACACTATAGTGCTCATAGCCCTCCACTGAGAAGCCTACCCTCTGTATCCACACTACAGAGTAGCTCCTACAATAGGCTTGAAACCACAAAGTGCAAGAGAGGACTTCTACACGTACGTACGCGTATCTGAACCACTGTATCTCTAAAAAAAATTGTACCTCAAATGAGCACAAATCCATTGTTTTATAGGCCCCAATAGGCCAAGAGGGCCTTGCCGAATCTTCACTTCCTCTGATCACGTGTCGGTTGATTACCCAAAATTGGGGGTAAGTCAATTATTCCCTTGATTTGAATTGAGTCCACAAAAATAGGTAGTCGCCGTGAATGGTTGGTGGCAATTCCACTTTCACTTTTAACAATTACCTTCTACCTTTTCACCTGCAAAAATTCACCTCTTCCGGACCTCTCCATGACTAGTCTCAGTCCTTCCTCCACCCTTTTTTTTTTTTTTTATTAAAGCACTTACATCATTTTCTGGGCAATCTTCCTTGGGAGCTATTTGAAAGTCATTTTTCATCCTGCCTCCAAGAGTAGACATTTCGACCTTGATTGTTGGGAGCTTGAGCATGCCAAGAGTATGCTTGAGGTTGGTCATGAGACCCTGGTCGGTCATCACAGCACAGGGACGCTCCGATCATGGTTCTTCCTTTCTCTTCTGCGCCTCTCTGCCTCATTATGGCTTCGGGATACTGCAAGAGCCTTCGCTTCAAGGATCTCCTTAGATGTTGCCTTGAGGGCATTCACGAGTTCCCCTTTAGTGCTATCAAGAACGTGTGTAGAAGTGTGTTTGTATGTGTGTGTGGAAGTGCGTGTATGTGGGGGTGTGTGTGTGTGGGTGTGCATGTGCTGCATGTGTCTGTGTGTGGGCGTGCATGTGTGTATGTGTGTGGTGGCTGAGGGGGGCTTGCGGGGAGGGCTGAGGGGGGGGGGCTTGCGGGGAGGACTGAGGGGGGGTTAGAGGGGGGCTTTGCGGGGAGGGCTTGCGGGGAGGACTGAGGGGGGGTTAGAGGGGGGCTTTGCGGGGAGGGGGGGCTTGCGGGGAGGGCTGAGGGGGGGGCTTGCGGGGAGGACTGAGGGGGGTTAGAGGGGGGCTTTGCGGGAGAGGTGGTGGGTGAGGGGGCGGGGATGGGCGCGGGGGTGGTGGGAGGGTGAGGGGGTGGGTGCGGGGGTGGTGGGAGGTGTGTGAGGGTGAGGGTGAGGGGGCGGGTGCGGAGGTGGTCGGAGGGTGAGGGGGCGGGGGTGCGAGGGGGAGGGTGAGGGGGCGGGGGTGAGGGTGGCTGAGGGGGGGCTTGCGGGGAGGGCTGGGGGGGGGCTCGCGGGGAGGACTGAGGGGGGGTTAGAGGGGGGCTTTGCGGGAGAGGTGGTGGGTGAGGGGGCGGGGATGGGCGCGGGGGTGGTGGGAGGGTGAGGGGGCGGGTGCAGGGGTGGTGGGAGGTGTGTGAGGGTGAGGGTGAGGGGGCGGGAGCGGAGGTGGTGGGAGGGTGAGGGGGCGCGGGTGAGGGTGGCTGAGGGGGGGCTTGCGGGGAGGGCTGAGGGGGGGGCTTGTGGGGAGGACTGAGGGGGGGTTAGAGGGGGGCTTTGCAGGAGAGGTGGTGGGTGAGGGGGCAGGGATGGGCGCGGGGGTGGTGGGAGGGTGAGGGGGCGGGTGCGGGGGTGGTGGGAGGTGTGTGAGGGTGAGGGGGCGGGTGCGGGTGCGGAGGTGGTGGGAGGGTGAGGGGGCGGGGGTGAGGGTGGCTGAGGGGGGGCTTGCGGGGAGGACTGAGGGGGGGTTAGAGGGGGGCTTTGCGGGGAGGGCTGAGGGGGGGCTTGTGGGGAGGGCTGAGGGGGGGGCTTGCGGGGGCAGAGGGGAGGTGAGAGGGGGGCTTTGCGGGGAGGGCTGAGGGGGGGGGAAGAGAGATAGGAAGAGAGAGAGAGAGAGAGAGAAAGAAAAGAGAGAAAAACAAATCAACTGAGGTGGCAATGAAAGTGAAAGCAACAACTGCCCGGAGCACAAATATGTCCATGAAATGGAATGGAACACTCCCTGAAGCTGCAGCCCAAGGCATCTGAGAGCTCTCCTCTCAATCTCTTTCTCTTCTATCTTCTTCAGACTTCATGCTCAGAGTGCCAGTGGGTTTTGACCTCTGTGCTTGGGGCCCACTGCTCACATGCCACAAAGAGAGAAAGGGAAAAAGAAGGGGTACTACAATCATCAACAAGGTTAGCACTAGGTGTGTTATTGCTAATAGCTATGCAAAACATATCCCATGATGATGGCAAGGTGCAAAACAGTAATATTGCTTTCATTTCATTTTCCATATCCATATTTTGAGCTTGTAATTGGAAGAATATATCATCAAACTCATTTAGATGAGCAACAACACGATCTGTGTCTGTCATGCAAAGGTCATATAATTTTTACATCAGATACACTTTATGTAATGCCGTCTCTTTTTCATATGTATTGCATAAATTCTTCCAAAGCTCCTCTACACTTTCATAGTCTAATACTATAAAGTAAACATTATTTGCTAGGTGCACATGAATGGTAGACCTGGCCATTTCATCTAACTCATACCAATCATCTTCATACATGTCTGCAGGCTTCTTTGAAATTCCATTTACTGGCTTCCATTTCCTCCTTTGAATCGGCACATCTTTAATCTGATTCTTCCCTAGAGCAAAGTTTTTACCATAAAATTTTCAAATCTCAAAATGGTCTTTTCCCTACAAGTTATAACTCCTTCTCAGAACATTACCATTAGACCAGTTTCCACCAGATGTGCCTAAGAGCTCTGATGCCATGATGGTAGAGAAGTGAATAGAATGATAATGGAGCTAGAAGAGTCCAAACACCAATGAATAAGTGTATCAAGGAGTAAATCAACCACTGTATAGTTGACAAAACCAAAAATCTCAAAAACATTTTGCCAGAGTATCCTCAGCAAAATGAGCATATAACCAATATCAAAATATCATAAAACTGCAAGTACTGACATGTTTACCTTCATAATTAATCACTAACTCAATTGCACATAAACAGTAACCCAATAGAAGGCAACTAGGCTTATCAAGCACCTATGAACAACTATCATACATCTCCTATGGTGAGGCTGGGTAAGTCTTCCACCTACGTCATCAAAGAGACCCCGACATCTAGGTGTCTCCCAATTAAGAAAACCTTGCCACGACCATCTTTATCAAATGTAAAAGGCTTTATGCAAAAATGTAACCACTATATCAAGGACCATATGAACATACATAAGTTGTATCCACAGGAGCGTACATGGTGTGCATGTGCTCAATATATGCAGTAAAATGATAGTGAAAGGTTGAATGCACAACCCAAAAAATATCCAACACTTGCAAGTGTCTATCAACTTTGATGTTTTAGGCTCAAAAACTTGTATAAATTTGTAGTGGCTACTCCCACCAAAACTGAAAACCTTTTTAGAAACCTGTAGTTTTACGAGTGTGGATGAAAACATAGCCCCAAAGGTTGATATTTGTTCTGGACGAGTACAAAAAACACTCTTCTTGATGTTCTTGGACCTGTGTGAAGAGAACCATGTGTGAAAGTACTCCAAAATGGCTCCAAAAGATAAACCAAAAATGCTTCAAAAACAGGCTTTGAAGCAAAAAATGAAGCTTTGAGGGACCAAAACATGTTCAAGGTAATGTTAACCTTACTCTTTGCCCTTCTTCAAACACCACAAGAGTGTAGCTTAGTTGCAAGGGATTTCCATGGTTAAGCGAGCTCCAAGGGGAATACTATTGGGATGGGTGACCTCTCGAGAAGTACCGGGAACCGCTATCTTCCTTGATCATTGAGGTCCTCCCTCACGTGTAGCCAACGGTGCCAATGGTGACTTCGGTGACTCATATCACAAGGTATGTGAAGGTCTATGCCTTTGTCATCACCTTAGTCATAAGCCTTGGAGAAAGCCTTGGGTGGGTGGATAGGTGCTTGCTTTGCTCACACAAAAGGAACAAATCTTTTGCATCAAAATGCTCTCATATTAGTGGAGTATTTTGATGGTGATGCACCACAGTCCACTCTCCATCTGGAGAGCTCCATGATGATATCCTTGGAGTAGAAAACTGAGCTCCTAGGGTCGCACACAGTAATCCACACAAAGGCTGCAAAATACGTAGAAAAACATAGCACACAAGGAGCACGAACATAGATTTCTTAGTTTTTACAAATGAGATCCAACTTACAGTCTATGGTTGACCACCCCAATATATGTTTTATTAAATAACATATACAAAGAAGTGTTCAGTGGCCATTTGTCCTTTCACATGGACACTAATGGTAATAGTAATAAGGGTTTTCCACTTGCCTTCCCCTCTAAGCCCATTGAGAGTAATCTCGACAAGGCCTTGCTCATCTACTTTTCAGCCAATGGATGCCAATTTCTCCCTCAACACCTTCACCCTCAAGGTGGAGTCAACAATAGGTTGACCACTACCTTTCTTCAAGGAATGGAGTTGATTCTTAAGCTACATCTTTTTGCTTCTTGTGGAACTGGCATATATCTTCTCTAAAGCCTCCCAAACATCTCTAGCATGATCGAACTCTGATATATGACCAATCATAGTGTTACAGATTACCTTTGATATGTAGAAGATAGCTCTCCTATTCCTTTCCTCCCAATCCTTCAACATCTTCAATTCTTGATTTGGTGACCTTTGGATCTTTGGAATCCACATCAAGCTTATCTTCATCTCCCCACATAATAGGCCATAAACCTTTGCTAATGAGGTATTTCATGACTCTGAGCCTCCATGGTTGTTAATTTTCTTTGTCAAGCAGCTCCAATTTTTTACCTAGATTTGCCATACTGAATGGGAAATTAGGGTTATACTAAAATGCACCGCTTAGCCTTCATGTCCAAGCTTTTGTGTCCTTCTCCTATATTCTTCAAAGGATGTTTCCTAATCTGATAATAGTTGATGGAATTTAATCCCTTAGGCTTGCACATTAGAAGTGAAATGAACCCAATACCTAGGCACCTTCATACATCTTTTTTGCTATATTGTTGTAAAACTCTGATTCACCTACTTTACACTAATCAAAATTACCTAAGATACTCTTAGTGTGGCTCATAATCTTTACAACAAGGTATAAAACACATCAAATAGAATTCTTTAGGTTACTCAACAATGTTGTACACAATAGACTATGCAGAGATGTAGGATATACTAAAATTAGGGTTATTGAGATACACCGATTTGTCTACAGATAAAAGTGATTTCAAGAAGCCCTCTTAACGAAAGTAAGGCACATATATAAGGTACATATATATTACTATTCTGAATTGACATCTATATTCATATCAGATTTTTTGCTTTGACTCTTTGATTGATGATGAAAGGAAATCCAAATGCCTTAAGAGTTGAGGAGTTAGTCTTTGTTCTGTTGCATGAGGATGAGTCTAGGCACAATAGGTCCATTATGCATTTTGTAGATCTAGATTTCTTAGCTAATAAGAAGAGCAAAGGTTGTTGGAGTTAGACGTCTGCGGAAGCACGCGAACAGCACAAGGAAGAAGAAGAAGCTTGGAGCACAACACACAAGACTGAATGTATTACTAGAGAATGTACAAAGATAAGTAGCCCATTAGGGCAATAGGCGTATATACAAGCCGGGGGAAAAAAACCTCCTAAAGAGGGAAAAAAGTGCCCCGGTGGTCCTAGAGTGTTCACACACATCACTACCTAAATATATCAACAAATCCCCCCTGGAAGTGATGCGGTGAACAAGGAGCTGGCACTCATGTATAAGGAAGTGCCGAGCTATGTGGAAATCACTCCACAAAAGGAAGTAAGCCCAAAGCTTTGCGGAAAGCTTCAAACTTCTCCCTAGGCAGAGCCTTCGTGAAAAGGTCTGCAATGTTCTCCTGCGTGGGCACATATGCCAAGCTGATCTCCCCAGCAGAGAACCTCTCCCTGACATAGTGATAATGCACCTCAATGTGCTTAGTGCGAGCATGGAACACAGGGTTCCTCGCAACTGCCAATGCGCTCTGACTGTCAGTGAAGATGGTGGTGGCAGAAGACTGGCCAACACCCAAATCAGCCATAAGGCGTCTGAGCCACACACACTCAACAGTCGCTGTGAAAGCTGCCCTATACTCAGCCTCACAACTGGAAGTGGCCACAGTAGGCTGCTTCTTGCTCAACCAAGATATACATGAGCTACCAAGCATGAAGCAAAAACCACTGGTGGACACACGAGTGTCATAGCAACCAGCCCAATCTGAGTCAGAAAAAGCATGCAAATCTGGCGGTAGTGATCCCCCCTTGGGATAAAACAACCCAAGTAGCCGAGTACCACTCAAGTAGCGAAAGATGCGCTTAACCGCTTTCCAATGCGTGACTCTTGGGCAATGCATAAACCTGCTCATCTGTGAGACAGCAAACTGAATATCTGGCCGAGTAATGCATAAGTAAATCAAGCATTCAACGGCCTGCTGATAGAGCACAGCATCAAATGCATCTCCAGCATCATGAAGACTCAATCGTAAACCTGTCTCCATAGGAGTGGCAATAGGCTTACAGTCTTCAAGGCCAAAACGCTGCAATAATGTGTCAATATATTTGGTTTGACACAAAGCCATTCCACCATCAACTTGCATAAACTGAATGCCCAAATAGTGATGCAAATGCCCCAAATCAGACATCTCAAATGAGGCATGCAAATCAGCCTTGAAATCAGCAATATGCTTCTCAAGAGGACCAGTGAGCAGCATGTCGTCTACATAGACAACAATGATCAGAAGCACATCATTAGCACGCTTAACATATAAGGTGCTTTCAGTTGGACTGTTCTCAAAACCATGTGCAATCAGATAGGCATGTATTTTCTCATACCAAGCACGTGGTGCTTGCTTTAAACCATATAACGCCTTCTTTAACCTGCACACCTGGTTTTCATGCCCTTTCTGCACAAAGCCACGGGGCTGAAAAACATACACTTCTTCATGAAAGTCACCATTCAGAAATGTTGTTTTAATGTCCAACTGATGTACATTCCAACCATGATGGGCTGCAAGTGCACAAATACTCCGAACAGTAGTCATACGGCATGTAGGTGCAAAGGTCTCATCAAAATCAATCCCTCTTTCCTGCGCATAACCCTTTGCAACAAGCCTAGCCTTATACCTGTCAATTGTACCATCAGGTTTACGCTTCAGCTTGTATACCCACTTAGTGCCAATGGCCTTCTTGCCAGGAGGCAAGTCACATAAAGACCATGTACCATTCTTCATTATAGCATCATATTCAGATTGCATAGCAACCATCCAATTTTCTGAATTTTGTGCTTCATCAAAAGAAACAGGCTCATTCTCATCACAGAGACTAGATGCAGCCATAGCATAGCAATCTGATGCGAAGGAGGTACTATGAGAGCCTGAACGAGTACGATATGACAAAGGTGCATCTAATTTGCTGTCACGCAAAGTCTGCACCAGCCATTTTGGCATAGTTTTTGCCTGTTCAATATCAGCTCTCTCATCAACAAGTGCATCATGTAAATCTGCATCAGAAATGGAATGATCTGCATCATCATATGAAACCTGTAAAGGCTGAGAAGTTGCCTCATTAGGACCAGCGCTAGCCTGTCCACCTGTAAAAAGAGGCATCAAAGTATCATACATGTCTTTGGAGCTAACAGATGTCTCCTTAGTACATGAAAGCAATGGCTGAATAGCATCTTCCACAAAGACAACATCACGGCTAACCAGAATGCGTTTAGTCTGTGGATGATACAGACGATAGCCTTTACTTTCAGAACTGTACCCAACAAAAATACATTTTACTGCCTTATCATCCAATTTTCTGCGATGTTGTTCAGGCACTAATGCATATGCCAAACAACCAAAAACACGCAGATGAGCAACAGATGGCTTGCGATCATGCCAAGCCTCATATGGAGTGATGGACTGCAACGCTTTGGTGGGACACCTGTTCAGTACATATGCTGCACACATGACAGCCTCAAGCCAGAAACTATGTGGTAAAGCCTGACTTTTGACCATGCACCTCGCCATCTCCATCAGTGACCTGTTCTTTCGTTCAGCAACTCCATTCTGTTGAGGTGTATACGGCACTGTACACTGGTGTTTTATCCCACGTTCAGCCAGAAATGCATTAAAATCTGAAGACATATATTCCCCCCCTCGATCAGAACGGAGGGTGCCCATTTTACATGCTGACATATTTTCAGCCAAAACCAAAAACTGTTTGAAGCACATGAACACTTCAGACTTTGCTTTGAGTGGATATACCCATGCATGCCTGGAAAAATCATCAATGAAAGTCACGAAGTAAAGGTAATTTCCAAAAGAGGGTGTCTGCATAGGACCACAGACATCACTATGTACAAGCTGCAATTTCTGCATAGCCCGAACTGAACCATCTTTTGGAAAGGAAGAACGCTGCATTTTGCCCAAAATACAGCCTTCACAAACATGTTTTCCAGGTGCCTCAAGTTTGGGCAAAGAGGACACCATTTCAGATTTCTGCAGGCGTAACAAACTAGCAAAATTCAGATGAACAAAGCGTGCATGCCAAAGCTTTGCATCTGACATAGCCTGAGAATCATGAACTGCACATGCCGAATCATTCACAGATCTTTCATAGTCTATGAGCTTATACAGCCCACGACATAAAATGCCAGAAGCAATAATCACATCGCCATTTGAGAGATCATGGACTGTACACCTGTCATCAACGAATTTCACAACCAAGCCAATCTTGGCTAATGCAGAAACTGATAACAGGTTCTTTTTTATCCCTGGCACAAATAAAGCATCTGACAAAGTGAAAGAACTACCATCAGCAGTAGTCAGAATGATCTTACCAACTCCCATAACAGGATAAGAGGAGTTATTGGCGCATGTGACAGTATTCCCTGTAGGGGCAGGCTCGAGTGAAGAGAAGAAACTGCGTTGCGAGGTAATATGTTTGGTCGCCCCACTGTCAAAGTACCAAACATCTGAGTCTACTGCAGACATGCACTGATCATGAGAAGATGGGTCAAAACTGCAGACAGTAGTAAACGCCCATTCTTCTTCCTGCACAAGATTTGCAGACTCTGTTTTTGGTGTAGAGGCCTCTGCAACAACCATTCCAGCCTCTTTCTTCTTTGCCTCTTTAGCAGCCAGTTTTGGACAGTTCTTTATAATATGATCATTTCCTTTACAGTACTTGCAGAACAATTTCTGCTTTTCTGATTTCTTCTCATCTTTATCCTGGTTCTTCGATTGTGCAGCATTTGCAGATTTCTGCTTACTAGTAGAAGAGCTCCATTTTCCTTTGCCCTTCTGACTAGCCAGGAAAGCTTGATCTGCAACACGCATAATGGACCTGTTCTGACTGGACTGATCTTCCTGCAACAGAACAGAGACTAATTCCTCAAATGACAAGACATTCGGATTGCCTTTCATCATCAATCGAAGAGTAGAGGCAAAACTCTGATATGAATCAGGGAGGCCATTCAGAACGGTCTGCACAAGTGAGCTATCTGGTATAACCTCATCAGCAGAAATCAATTGTTCCTTCAGGTCTTTGATCTTTGTAAGAAAACTGTCCATCGAATCACCTTCATTCATGTGCTCACTCTCCAACTGTTTTCGGAGGTAAGCAACACGAGCCTCATTCCTAGCCTGGTACAAAGTGGTAAGTGTATCCCAAGCATCCTTTGCTGTTCTGCAAGAGCGAATATGAGGAATAATGGCACGTTTGACAGACAAAGCTATCAATGCATGTGCCTGGGCATCTCTGCCATCCCAACGAATCTGCTCTGCAGTAGGTGCAACAGAAACAGCAGCACGAACAGGAATCTGCGGAATATCATCTTCGACACCATCTTCATCAGCTCCAACACCTGTATTTGCAGTACCTGTCGTTACAGGTGTAACAGGACGTCTTTCAACACCCTGCACAATGTTCCACAATCCTTTTGCAACCAGTACATGTCGCATCATATAAGCCCATAATGGGTAGTTGGTAACATCCAACTTATCCTCAACAGCCAACATACGGAATACATCACTGCTTTCAGCCATGGCCGGTGACTAAAATACCTTGATGCAGAAAATTGACTGTATCTCAAAAAGTTGAACAGAACTGCCCAGACGAGTTCTGCTAGACCTGTAGCAGACTTCGAGACGCTTAAAGTGGCGAATAGAAACTGGTATATACCTTTGGCACAAAAGGACGAAATAGCCTGCACAAGCACTGTGATAGTGCGTTCGGAGGCCGAAACGAGCTCAGATCGCGATTTCGGCACCACAGAGCGAAGCAGTTTTGATCTCGGAAACACCCTGAGTATGCTCACCAAATTTTGTGCGAATCTGAGACTGCAAACGGAGGAGTGTCGACGGCGCCCTAGAAGAAGCAACGACCTGCTCTGATACCAATTGTTGGAGTTAGACGTCTGCGGAAGCACGCGAACAGCACAAGGAAGAAGAAGAAGCTTGGAGCACAACACACAAGACTGAATGTATTACTAGAGAATGTACAAAGATAAGTAGCCCATTAGGGCAATAGGCGTATATACAAGCCGGGGGAAAAAAACCTCCTAAAGAGGGAAAAAAGTGCCCCGGCGGTCCTAGAGTGTTCACACACATCACTACCTAAATATATCAACAAAGGTAAATGGAGCTCATCTACTAGGAAGTAGAAACAAAAGAAAACAAAATTGCAAATACTGTAAAGGAAATAATCATGTCAGAGTGGTTGCAAAAGAGGCAAAAAAAGGAGGTTGGAATGGTTTTTGTAGAGGCATCTACATCTAAATTAGAGTCTACAAATCTTGTGTAGAATGACGAATGGGCATTTACTAATATTTGTAGTTATGATCCATCTTCTCATGAGCAACGTATGTTTGCAGTAGACTCACATGTTTGGTATCTTGATTGCATGCCCCTCCAGGGAATACTATCACATGCCCCAACAAATCCTCTTACCCTTTCATGGGAGTTGGTAAGATCATTTTGACTTGTGATGATGGTGGTTCTTTTACATTGTTGGATGTTTTATTTATGCAAGGGATCAAGAAAAATATGTTATTAGTTTTAGCATTAGCCAAGATCGACTTGGTTGTGAAGTTTATTGATGACAGATGTATAGTTCATGATATGTCGAATGGCGATGTCATTAGAGCTTCTTGCATTTTATGTCATGGGTTGTATAAGCACATAGATTATGAATTGTTCATCTCTGCCATTGTCACTCAGAATAGTGCACTTGTCTTGCTCATATCTTATTCATTACTCCATTATTTTCAATGTTCTATAGCTCATTACAACATGCTCAAAGTTTACTACATGCTGACAAAGTTTCAAGGCATTCCGTTCCTCCATGTGGCAGAAAAGCGTCTCGAAGTGGTCACTGGTCATTTTTTGTAGAGGTCCTAAAAAGTCAGGGGTAATGCTTTACTTGCTAAATTGATTGCTTTGTGTATATTCAATCATTTTAAGTGCCTTGATATGCTAACTAGATACCCTCAAAAGGAAGTTTTCTAATTGCTATTGTACTAGGAGTACTGAGCTTAAGAACTAGTAGGTGTGTGAACAAAAATAGCAAGTTTTTGATGACTTGTGACTTGTGAAGTTATATGTGTTGGATTAATCATTACATGCTTCATCTCCAAAGTACATAGGCACTTATTTAGTGTCATTGGAAAGCTAAAAGGGTCTACAAATCAAGTTTGAAGTAACAAAGGGTAGGTATAGAGCAAGGATTAGCAGTAGCAACTCATTTCTTGGAGTGTCCATCCATCTTTCCCAAGAGTGGTATCAAAACAAATTGAGGTAAAATGGGAGATGGTTTTCCTTCTTTTACTGATAAATTGGATAGGAACAACTACCAATCATGGTCCTTGAGGATGAATACATATGTAGAGGAGGTATTGGGGTGCCTACTTTTAACAAATGCAGGCAATATGTAGTTCCAGACTTCGCCTACTCAAGGGAGGTTCTCCTTAGGGAAGTATACCCTTTGACATTCCTGTGAGCAGGCACGACCGCAATAGACACCCGGTATTGTAGACACTCAGAAAGAAAATTAATGACAAATGACAATGGTGAAGGATGAAACCACTCCTTATTCGAGCAGATGATTACAAGGTAGGCAAAAGAAATGCTCCAAAAGTTGATGCTCTGTGCTACCATGTCAATCCAGAACTAAACAAAATCAATACAAGAGATTCATCGAATACAATGAGCACAGCTAAATGAAGACTTGCACTAGTCCGTACAAGATATGAAGACTTGCTCTAAGGGACAGAGCACAAAAATATCACTGACTCACACTGGATGACAAAACCAAGCCACTTCTTCACACTCTAGTGCTATTAGCCCTCCACTGGGAATCCCACGCTCTGTATCCTCACCACAAAGTGACTTCCTATAGTAGGCTTGTAGTCACAGAGTGCAAAGAGAGGTCCAAAAGAGATGTCGGAATAAGCCTCCTACGTGTATCCCCAATGAGTACTAGTCCATTGCTTTTATAGGCTCCAATAGGCCAAGAGGGCCTTGCTGATTTCCCACATTCACTGGATATGCGCCGATTGATTGCCCCAAAATTGGAGGGGTAGGTCAAATATGGAAATGGCCACCAGTTTTAAATTAAATCTTAAAAATAAGGAAGTCATCATGAATGGTTGGCGGCAACACTCATTTATCTTTTTACACTTTTACTGTCCCTTTTGAATGCAAGCTGAGGTCTCTTCCTTAACCAAACAAATCACTCCTGACTAAGAACGGCAATGCACCATCACCCATAGAATTAAGAAAGAGCTCTCAATCTGCCCACCTTTACTAGCCTTGTTAAACCAACTACCCCATTCATTCTTGTCATGACTCGGGCTTCTTCTCCATCATCACAAAATAGTACAATTTCATAACCTTTGTCATGGCTGATTGCGGGAAGAGGGAGAGAGAGATACAGAGAGAGAGAGAGAGAGAGAGAGAAAAAAGATGGAGAGAGTGAGGGAGAGGGAAGGAGATGGAGGGTGGGTGGAGTGGAGGGAGGGTGGAGTGGAGGGTGGGTGGAGTGGTGGGTGGGTGGAGTTTGGATGGAGTGGTGGGTGGGTGGAGTGAAGGGTGGGTGGAGTTTGGGTATGGGTGGAGTGGAGGGTGGAGTGGAGGGTGGGTGGAGTTTGGGTGGAGTTTGGGTGGAGTTTGGGTGGAGTTTGGGTGGAGTTTGGGTGGAGTGGACGGTGGGTGGAGTTTGGGTGGAGTGGAGGGTGGGTGGAGTGGAGGGTGGGTGAAGTTTGGATGGAGTGGAGGGTGGGTGGAGTGGATGGACTTTGGGTGGATTTGAGGGTCGGTGGAGTTTGGGTGTGGGTGGAGTGGAGGGTGGGTGGAGTGGAGGGTGGAGTGGAGGGTGGGTGGAGTTTTGATGTGGGTGGAGCTTGGGTGGCGTTTGGGTGTGGGTGGAGTGGAGGGTGGGTGGAGTGGAAGGTGGGTGGAGTTTGGGTGTGGGTGGAGTGGAGGGTGGGTGGAGTTTGGGTGTGGGTGAAGTGGAGGGTGGGATGAGTGGATGGTGGGTGGAGTTTGGGTGGAGTGGGGGGGGGTGGAGTTTGGATGTGGGTGGAGTGGAGGGTGGCTGAAGTTTGGGTGTGGGTGGAGTGGAGGGTGGGTGGAGTTTGGGTGGAGTGGAGGTATGGGTGGAGTGGAGGGTGGGTGGAGTGGAGGGTGGAGTGGAGGGTGGGCGGAGTTTGGGTGGAGTGGATGGTGGGTGGATTTTGGGTGGAGTGGAGGGTGGGTGGAGTTTGGGTGTGGGTGGAGTGGAGGGTGGGTGGAGTGGAGGGTGGAGTGGAGGGTGGGTGGAGTTTGGGTGTGGGTGGAGTGGAGGGTGGGTGGAGTTTGGGTGGAGTGGACGGCGGGTGGATTTTGGGTGGAGTGGAGGGTGGGTGGAGTTTGGGTGGAGTGGAGGGTGGGTGGAGGGTGGGTGGTTTGGGGGTGGGTGGAGTGGAGGGTGGGTGGAGATTGGGTGGAGTGTAGGGATGGAGGGATGGTGGGGTGGAGGGATACTGGGATGGAGGGATACTGGGATGGAGGGAAGTGGGATGGAGGGATGGTGGGATGGAGGGATGGGAAGGTGGGATGGAGGGATAGTGGGATGGAGGGAAAAGGTTGGTCTTCTCATCTCCTCCTTCAATCGGAGGCTTTATCCTCAAGCTCCACTAAGTGTGAGCGAAGTCGCACACTATTGCTTACTCCTAAATCAGTCGAAATCAGACCAATGTACTCGTATCAGTTTTTATGCAAAGGTTCATTTATGCTCTTTTTGTCGCCTTGCATCATTGCGGGAGAAAAAGAGCTATAGGCAATCATGTATGTGTGTGTGGAGAGGAAGGAATTAATGGGTCAATGGGAATGCACACCTTTGGGCTTGCGGAATTGGAGGATGGAGAAGAGGCAGGGCTGTGGGAGGGTGGCATGTGGGACAGCGGAGGATGGGGGAACAGCAGGGAGAGAGAGAGGGAGAGAGAGAGAGAGAGAGAGAGAGAGAGAGAGAGAGAGGGCAGGTGGGGCTAGGTGGGGGCGAGGGATTGTGAGAGGGAAGCACGGGGGTGGGCTGCGGGGTTTGTGGGCGGGAGTATGAGGGGGTGACGAGGGGTGGGCTGCGGGGGCTACGGGCGGGAGTAGGAGGGGGTTGGGGGGGTGCAAGCGGGTGGGTGGGAGACTAGGCGGGGGGAGCTGCAGGGGGGGAGAGGGGAGAGAGAGAGAGAGAGAGAGAGAGAGAGAGAGAGAGAGAGAGAGAGAGAGAGAGAGAGAGAGAGAGAGAGAGAGAGAGAGAGAGAGAGAGATTGAGAGAGAGAGAGAGCTCTACTGCGCTACAGACCCCCACATCAAGTCTTTGCACCATCCCAGTGCAACAACTCCTCCTTTATTTGTTGATTAAATAAGACTGTAAACACTGAATGAGATATGGTATGTACAGTGAATGAATTTCTTCCATCTTGACTTAATGCAGGTAATTCTTCACACTAGAGATATTAAGCAGGGGTATCCTCTTACCCTACAAATTCTTCAGATGCACTGCTCCATGTGGTAATACTTTTATCACCCTATATGGTCCTATCCATTTGGGTGTCAATTTGGTTGAAACTGCTCGGATTTGATGCACCAAAACCAAGGATCCTTCTTGTACTTCATTGGACCTAAGATACCTGTCGTGTAGTCTTTTGTGCTCTTCTTGTGTTACCTGAAGTTTTTGCATTACTCCTTCTCTGTATTCTTCTAATGCCACCAATCTCCTAATGGGAGGTTCAATTCCAATGGTTCTGGCTCCAATTTCTCTTTTGACAATAAATTCCAATGGTGCCAATGCCTCTTTTCCATATACTAGGCGAAATGGACTCTTGCCAGTGGTTCCCCTTATTGTAGTTTTGAAAGCCCAAATTGCACTGATCAATGCTTGTGGCCGAAAGCTTTGATGATCAAAAGATAATTTGCGCAGTAACCCGATCAAAATCTTATTGGAGCTCTCTACTTGGCCATTCGCCCTTGGATAGGAGGCACAAGACGTTTTACGAAAGACCTTGTAACTGTCAAATATCAATTGGAGAATTTATTTACAAAATGTGTGCCCCTATCACTAGTGATTTCTAGTGAGCAACAAAATCTTGAGAAAATATGTTTATACAAAAACGTAGCTATTGTTAAAGCCGTGGAGCCCACAGTAGCTTTAGCCTCTATCCATTTAGTTGCATAACATGTGGCCATAAAAATATACTTCTTACCCCCAGGTTGACCAGTTGGACTAATTGGTCCTATGAAATCAAGACCCCATCGTTCGAATGGGAGCCATCCTGTAGATATGACTAATGGTTTGAAATTCAATCTCGTTGGCATAGGAGCACATCTTTGGCAAATGTGGCATTCTTTAGCAAACTTGATCGCATCGCGGTAGATATGAGGCCACCATAGTCCTTTGTGGATGATTATGTGAGCCAAATCTTCCCCCTTTTGATGCCCTTCACTGTGTGCTGCCTCCAACAAAACATTTACCTCTTCTGGAAAAACACACTTTCTTAAGATACCATCCTGACAATATCTATATAAGTTCCCATTTATAAGTGAGTACGCTTTGGTTTTAAGGAGTTATCTTATCTTTTCTATAGGTGTTAGGTGTTCCGGGAGTTTTCCAATAGTGAGACAATGGAGAATTCCATCATACCATTTAGCCTGAGTTGCTACTAGGAAGAGATTACTATCCACCAATTCATCATTAATACCTGTTGCCTTCTCGCTCATTGTGGTCATGGATACTTGATCTGCCATGTAGTGCTCTCTTTCTGGCTTAATATGAATATCAAAGTTGAATTCTTGAAACAAGAGTAACCATCGCCAAACCCTTCCAGCCACTCTAGGCTTGTTTATCAAGTACTTCAAGGGCTGATGGTCAAATATGACTATAAAATGTACACCAAGAAGGTAATGCCGAAACTTTTTAAGAGCAAATACAATAGCCAAACCTTCCCTTTCATTCGTACTCTAGTTCCTTTCTGCCTTGGTAAGTAGCCTACTGGCATAGGAGATAGGTCTATCAATCTTGTGTGCTAATGGTTGAGCCAAAACCACACCAACAGCATGAACACCGGCATTTGTATGCACATGAAACTCCAATGACCAATTTTGAACACTTAAAAATGGAGCAGTACATAACCTCAATTTTTAGTTCACAGAATGCTTTCTCAACTTCAAGACTCCATGACAAGGGGACCTTTTTACTAGTAAGCCTTGACAAGGGCTTAGCTATTTCTAAATACATTCGTATAAATCTTCTATGGTATCCTGCATGGCCCAAAAAACTTTGCACTTCCTTTGGGGTTTGTGGAATAGGCATGGAATGGATAGCAGTAACCTTTGTAGGGTCAACCGTTATCCCTTCAGCAGATACTATGTGACCAAGAAGAGTGCCTTTAGTGACCAAAAAGTGACATTTAGCAGGATTTAACTTCAAACCTATTTTGAGACATTGCTCAAAGATTTCCTTTAGATTTTCCAAATGATCATGGAAATCTTGAATTGGTGCTCTTCTATCTATGCCTGAAAACACTGAAAAGTCATCCATGAAAATGCGCAGAAAGGTTGTTAACCACTTGCCCAATATCAGATACAGTGTTCTATTAAATGAAGCTGGTGCATTTTTCAAGCCAAAAGCCATGCAAGTATAGACATAAGTGCCCCATGGATTAACGAAGGTTGTTTTGTCCCTATCATCAGGAGGGATCACTATCTGATTGTAGCCACTAAAACCATCCAGGAAGCTATACAAAGTGCATCTGGCTACTTCCTCAAGTACTTGCTCTGTGATGGGCTAAGGAAATCCATCGTGATCAGTTACCTTATTCAAGGCATAAAAATCAACACAAACTCTTATTTTTCCACTATTTTTCTTGGGTACAATAACCATAGAAGAAAGCCACCTAGAATGTTCTACTAGAACAATTATACCTGCTTCTTCTAGTTTTGTAATTTCCAACTTTATCACCTCTGCATACTTTGGATTGAGTCGATACGGCCTACTTCTTGCAGGCGCGGCTCCCTCAACTAAGGGTATTCGGTGTAATCCGAGCTCCTCTAGTATCCCTGTTAGATCTTTGTAGGACCATGCGAAGACATTTTTATAAGCAAAAATTAAAGCAGTTACCTTCCGTAGTAAAGGGGGATAATGCCATAGCCAAGAGGCCAAGTGGACTATTCGAGGGTTTTCTTCATCTCCTATATTTACTTCTTGAACAAGTGTTTCAGGACTGGTCTTACTTAAGAAATCATCCCCACTATATGCAGGAGTGGAATTTAGCTTATACTCTGCAATATGTTCTCTGGTCCACCCTTGAGATATATCTGAAAGGGGAAGATCTTCTATGCATTCAGGCTCATAACTTTCCCTCCCTGATACTTCTATATTTGGTGCCCCTTCAAAGTTTGTATTCTAGTGCAAATTCTCATTCTCTAACTCGTTGTGAACTTCATGGCCTTTCTCTGCAACTCCTTCATTTGCAACTTCTTCTTCTATTTCATTGATTTCCACCGTGCAACGCTCTATACTTTCCATCATCCAATTCAATAATGTATCTTCTTCTTGGGGTAAAGAGGGCATTAGCTGAGTGTCCACAGTATACCTAGTAGTTTTCCCTGACTCAAATCCTTCTTCCAAATGTAGCTGCACTTGGCTATTGGTGTTTGTTGAAATCCACAGCTTGTTTTTCCCCCAATCTTGCAAAGCTTTTGCTTGTCTTAGCCAAGGCCTCCCCAGGAGTAAAGGGTAAGAAGTCTCCTATGGAAGTGCAATAACAACAAAATCTAGAACAAAGTGACAACCCTGTACTATCATCAGTACCTTTTCGATAATGCCATGTGGCGTAACCCGATGTTGATCTGCTAGGGTAACTATGAATGGTGCCATCTTGGTGGGGTTCAAATTCAGTTTCTTCATTGTGAAATCTGGCATCAAATTGATGCTAGAGCCTCCATCTATGATCACATCTGTGAGAGCTTTATCCTTTATAAAAAAAGATAACCTTGAGCTTTGGTAGTCTGCCAGGGGTGCAGGGGGAAAATCAACCATGAAACCATCTATACTAGGTGCTTGGATCAAGTGAGCAGAGTGTATAATCTTTAATAAGTCACTCCTTATTTTTTAATGCATCTTTATGAGTTCGTACAGACTAACCTTGTGATGAATACCTTTCAAGATCTGCTCAATGTTTACCACATGTGTGTCTTCTTGCAGACTTGTTGGTTGGTCTCTTAGTGAAGTATCCATCCTTTCATAAGCTTCTTCAATATCTACTTGGCCCTTCCACCCAGCCTTCTTTTCCTCCTCTTTATCCTGGAGTCCTTGTTATTCCTCTCTACAGATTGTTGCGGCTTTTCTGGCTCTAGTCATCATGGGCATTGAAGAAGATGAAACAGCATAAGTTCATACCTTCTACTTGTGGGGAGACTGCAATCGTGTGAATTGGAGCGAGGCGGCTTCTTGGGAAGTCTTTGATATAGTGATCCTTATCCTCTGACAATGCTAACAAGGAGGTGCATCCTCTAGAAGGGAACACCTATTTTGCACATGGCCATACTCACCACAGCGATAACACATCAATGACCTATTATATCTAGGCTTTGTTGGACGATTCTCCTCTCTATTAGGTGCATTTGAAGTACTAGCATAATATGAATCCAGAGCTTGAGCGTTACCTCGTTGTTGGGTACCCTTGAGGTAGTAACAATCTCTAACTTCATGGCCATCCTTTCCACAAAATTGACAACTTACCCGCTTAGGAAAGTTAGCATTGGAATGTCCATTGTTGTTACATATTGTACACCAAATTTGCCTTCTTATATCTTGAGTGGTTCGCAAATCTTCTAATTCGCGACAAAGTTGGGCTACTTCATCATCAGTGCGATGCGGCAGTGGCAAGACCTTCTCTTCTTGGTGATTTTGTTGCATTCTCAATGCCTCCAGTTCTTTCTTGAGTTGCCCAATAGGGTCTAGTTCTGTTGCACAATTTGGTTGTGTATCCCCTTCAAAATGTTGCCTAGCTTCTTCAATGTGTGATGCCGCTGCAACAAAATCATTAAGGGTTGCATCCAATCTAAGAGACTCACAAAGTTTCTGCTGAGATGACCTGGGCAGAGCTTTTTCTATCCATTTTTTAACAAAGAAATCACCTGGAACATGTGGCAGACGTGCAACAAGTGCTTTTGTCCTAGTGTGAAGTTCGTGAAAGGATTCACCTGATCTTAGCCTTAGGTTCTCTCGGTGATCTAGAGCTCTTTCTGAGGAGTCACTTGGTCGAAATGTCTCTGAGAACATCGTCTTCAGAGCCTCCCATGTAGCAAAATGGCCATCTACATATTGATTGTACCATTTGTCAGCAAGGCCTTCCAATGTGGATGGGAAGAGTACCAGCATTGCATCCTCTCTATTCTGCAGACCTCATCCACGGCATAGGGAGATGAATCTCCTCACATGATCATCAGCATCCTCATAAGCTTGTCCCTTAAAGGTAGGGAACTTGATATTGAGTCTAGAGAGTAAGTGAGAGAGATCATCCATTGGCACTAGTGTTTCCTCTGACGTATCTGAGGAGAAATCTAGGTAGAGACCTTTATCCATTCGTAACTCTTAATAGGAGGCTTGGATTGCAAACTGCTTTGGATGATTTGATTTTTTCATCTAGAGGATACTTTTTATGATTCATTGGTGCTTATTATATTTTTTTATTCTATTTATGTATAGCATTATAGTTGTGTATAGATATCAAGAAAGATGGTAAACTATGAAGCTTTCCATGATAGCATGAGAGATTGAAGCGATAATCGATGGTCTCATGAGAAAGATAATAATACACAATGTATCCTCAGAAGCTCAACAAGAGCTTTGATAGCAATATTACATATAGGTTCCTAGCATCCATGCTATAGCGAATGAATTGTAATCCTCCACCCAATTGGACATTGCATATATTTAAAATATTACTATGAGCTTTGGAGTTATTATAGTCCACATGCATGTGCAATCTCCTCTAGCATTGCTGTAGCACCTTCCATCGGAGTCCACTAGTGGTAGGTCCACTCATCACTTGAGTTAATTTCTCTCAAAATCAAGTTGAATCATGTTAACATTGATTTGACACTTGTAGAAGTCGTAAGCACTCTTTGGGAAACATTCTCTGCCCATGCTCCCTATGGTGATTGAATTGAAGGCAGCCTTCTTCTCATCCTTGAGACTTAACCACTAGGCTAATTGTATTAATCGCCAAATACTCAAATAGTAGCTAATGTTATCATACTTTTGATTCTTATCCAACATACCTTATAACAATTTCATTCCTAAAGGATAATTAGGATTCCTTTGTTGCTTGACCTATTATAGTAAGATTCTTGGATACAAGCTCTGAGATCTATTCTATGTATGACTTGAAAGTCCAAGTAGATGATGAAAATTCACCCTTACTATTTGGTGCACCAATATTAAAGTACATGGATAAATTATTCTCAAGGGTCACATACTTTTTTATGTTGGCTCAAAGCCTATACGTCCTTGAATACCTAAACCGTAATAACGTGTAAGCTTCTCATCATCTGCAGAAATAGCTTGAGCTACATGTCTTTGAGGGGCGAAAAGGAGTGTTGCATTCGTGGCACCAAAACCCCATCAACCATTCATTTACAAACTAAACACATTTTGGTTAGCCATGATGTTGTTTTTGTGGAAGATGCTACTCAACCTTTACTTTCATGTACTAATGAGACATCTGTTAGCTCCAAAGACATGTATGATACTTTGCTGCCTCTTTTTATAGGTGGACAGTCTAGTGCTCGTCCTAGTGAGGCAACTTCTTCGCCTTTGCAGGTTTCATGTGATGATGCAGATCATTCTATTTCTGATGCAGATTTACATGATGCATTTCTTGATGAGAAAGCTAATATCGAGCAGGCAAAAACTATGGCAAAACGGCTTGTGTACACTTTGCATGATAACAAATTAGATGCACCTCTATTATATCATACTCGTTCAAGATCTCATAGTGCCTCTTTTGCATCAGATTGCTATGATATGGCTGCATCTAGTCTCTTTGATGAGACTGAGCCTATTTTGTTTGATGAAACACAAAATTTTGAACCTTGGATGCTTGCAATGCAATCTGAATATGATGTTATCATGAACAATGGTACTTGTTGTTATACATTATGGAATATTGTTAAAAGCGCTTTCACAAGTCACTTTTAATCTCTTTTCAGGGTTCTTGGGAATGGATAGGGGTTTGATAGTGCAGAGGCCCTTTATTTAATTTTCCCAGTTTAACATTCAACTAAACAATTAATTGTCTTCTAACTCAAGATTATCACGGCGCAGTACGTTTATTACACAAATTAACAACCACAATTTCGCACTAACTTATTAATGTTATCATAACATTACTGTGTTGAGTTCAACCACTGAAATTTAAGAATAAGACACAGTACTCAGGATTTGGACGAATCTGCAATACCATAGCATCCCGCAGTCGCCCAGACAGACAGTCTGGTGATTCCCCTCTCTCGCTGTCGAACACCGTGATTGCCTTTACATTAATGAATAAAAAGGTACATCTGTTCGCTATGCCTTTTTGGTGCGTGCGACTATAGAAAATAAAATTACATATTCCAATCCAGCGGCCTAACACTGGCACGCATGATGGACTCAAACTCATCCATGTAGAAGGTTCTATTGTTAGAAATAGTTAGAAAAATAGTGGTTAGAATAAGGGTCATTGTAGACCGCAATTTTTTATATTAAAAGAAAAGGCTTTCTACTAAAGTCACCAACTTTTAGTTTCATGCATGCTTTTTGAAGCCGCTCTCATGTAGCCACTCTTTTCGACGTAATCAAAAATTCCTATAAATACATGCACTCTGTGGACTGTCGAAACAAAGTGCATGGGGGGAGACTGCACCCAATAGTGCATTCAGTCTCATCTCTTGGCATCTCTATTTTTCTGTGTGTTTTCTACGTTCGCAACCTCTGTGTGTGTGTGAGCAAGATCCTGATAAATGTGGTATCAGAGCCTTGCACGCGTCAATACGGAGGAATCTGTTTTTGTTCATTTTGGCGAATTTATCTCTATTTTGTTGTTCTCTGTTCGCAATCCGATTTGGATTTCGATTCCAGCTTTGACTCTGGCTCCGGCTTTTGTTTTCGTTTCCATTTCTGTTTCCGTTCCAATTTCCAGTTTCCAGTTCCGTTTTCGGTTTCAGTTTTTGTTTCTGTTTGCGTCGACTAAGGCATAGAAATTAGGCAAAACTAAGGCATTACTTTGGCATCTTTGGCACCCAAGGCTCCCTTGGCGATCGTTAGCTACACGCGAACCAATTTTAATTATGAGTGGCAATAAGGAGTTTTATATTCCAAGGTGGGAGGATTTGAACCCACAACCTCACCCACACAAGGGAAGTGTTTTACCACTACAATATCTCTGTGTGTTGTCACTCTACTTCTCTTTTCTTATATTTAACACAACTTTCATCTCTTTCTTACTTTTTCAATTCCCAAGCACAACCATTCCTTTTACATTTTAACTCAAACAAACTCAAAAATTGTTTTTATATATCTAGCAAGAGGGTTTTGTCTCTACATCCTCATGGACCCTATGAACAACATGGAGGATTTCGGCGAATCACATCTACCCAAGGTAACACTTGAGCGACAACTGGAGCTCCTGCGGCATGAATTACGAGGTGCTCAAAACGAGATCCGAAAATGCGATGAAATACTCGAAAAGATGCAAACTGATGAAGACAACCTTATGAGGGTGGTCAAAGCTATTGTTTCTACCCAGTCAGATGGCACGCATTCCAAGATTGTCGTTAAGAATTGCCAGTTTTTACGGTTTGATGGCCGGAAGGATGGCCCTTTAATCCTTGCATGGCTTTCATAGTTTGATGATGTTTATACTGATGAAACCTATGTTGAAAGTGAAAAAGTCAAATTTACCACTAACTATTTATTAGGAAAAGCTCAACTCTGGTGGAATGTCCTACGGCACAGTACAGAGCGTCCAACAACGTGGAAGGCTTTGCAAGATAAAGTGAAGGATTCTTTTCTTCCTCCTCAATACCATTGACATGTTCGACGTGCATGGATGACCCTTACATGGAGGGAGGGAGATACGGTTACTACCTACATAGAGAGGTTCTGGCAAAATTTACTATTGTGCCGAATGCTTGAAGATGTACCGGAGGATAGCTTGCAACAGAAATATGAAGATGGTTTGGAGGTGGGAATCCACCTTACGACCTACAACCCTCAACGAGGCTATATCTTTCGCCTATGATGCAGAGAAAGAATTTCAGTCCATAACCAAGTCACTCCATCTACAACAACCATGTCAACAACCACTTTTTGTTAAACCACATCTTCCCATGAAACATACTTTTAATGCCCCATCTTACCCTAGTTTTCCTCATCCACCGCAATCCAATTACTCAACTGCACCTCTTGCTTCATCTCTCCAACCTACCAAACCATCTACCCTACAAACTTCAGCGATGGATGCCCAACAGAAGCGACCACGAATCACTTGCTGGAATTGTGGCAAATCTTGGCATACAAAAATGAAGTGCCGATTGCGACCTCTTAACATTAAACCAACTACAGCTCAATTACATAACATGGAGGCCCATAATGAAGAAATTCCTCCTCTTTGGACCGAGGAATCGTTGGAGAAGGACTTAAGTACCTTGGGTAACGATATCTCTCTTCATTCTTTACTTTGCATGCAGGGTACTATAAACAACAAACTCGTTAAAATTCTACATGAAGATGGTAGTTCATATGACTTCATTTCACATTTATTAGTACAAGAACTTAAATTAAAAACGTTTCCTTATTTGTATAAAGTAAAAGCTACATTTCAAGGTAATCGTTATAATGTAACACAAGTGCAAGATGTTACGATTAGCATAGGTCCATATATTGATTCATGAACATATTTAATTCCACCTTTGCAATCTTACAATGTTATACTAGGTATGCCTTTTTGTGACCATCATTATAACCCACGGATTGACTACCATACACATACCTTTAATTTTGAATTTAAAGGTCAAATCATTACTTTGATCTGCACGGCATGATTTCCAACAATTTCCATTGATTAGTCATACTCAAATAAAACGTGCATTTAGGAAGGGATTCAGTTCATGCATTGTCTTTGTCAATGTCATCAATGATTATAATCACACACTTCCTAATGCACATAAACCTTTCATGACTACTTATAAGGATTGTTTTATGTCTAAGTATCCCTCTGAGCTACCACCCTCTCGAGGATCCTTTGACCATAGCATAGATTTAGTCCCTGGATTGTAGACCTTTTCACAAAGGCTCTGCATAGGGATAAGTTTGAAGATTTTCACAAAGCTTTGGGCTTACTTCCTTTTGTGGATTGATTCCACATAGCTTGGCAGTTCCTTATACATGAGTGCTAGCTCCTTGTTCACCACATCACTTCCAGGGGGGGATTTGTTGATATATTTAGGTAGTGATGTGTGTGAACACACTAGGACCATCGGGGCACATTTTTCCCTCTTTAGGAGGTCCCCCCCTGTATATACACCCATAGCCCTAATGGGTTACTTATCTTTGTACATTCTACTGGTAATCATTCAGTATTGTGTTTTGTGCTCCAAGCTTCTTTTTCTTCCTTGTGTTGTTTGTGTGCTTCCACAGACGTCTAACTCCAACAGAAAGCTAGTAAGATATAGTTTGTGCTCACAAAATTGAAAGGTCATTGGATTTCAAAACTATGACTAAATTAGGTTTTAGTAAAAAGGTTTCTAACATAATAGTTTGTAGAAGCATTATGCTTACTTTTGTTGTGCATATTGGAGTTAATTTCTCTACATATTCAATTATTAAAGATGCTAAAGTCTAATTTGATGTATGCATTTGATTTTGCTTCAAGTTAAGTAGCAAAATTCCAATCAATTTCATAAAGTTTAGTACACTCTTGAAAAGAAAAAAGAAATTGCTCATAGAATTGACAATTCCCAAGAACTTGAAGCTAAAGTCTTTGAGATGATTGTCCTAAGTTGGACAAAGTTCACTTTGGATTTGACTTGCTCAAGTTAAATTAAGGTTGACCAAAAGTGAATCCCACACTTTCGTCTACATTGTAGATATGATTTTCAAGCCTAGTAGGACAAAGTTGTCCTCCATTCACATAATAGATCAAATAAATGTCGGTTGAAAGTGGACCATAATACAAACATCTATGTGAGATGTTTGGGTCCACCACACTTGTTGTTTGACTTCCAAATCATATTTACGTGAAACAAACATCCTTAAAGTCTAAAGTGGGATAGAAATCCCACCTCAATTACTTAGTGCATGCACTAATGATGCCCTAGAATCCACCTATTGCACATGTTAGTGATCAGATAACACAAAGGAATAAATAATGAAATGACCAAGGATGTTTTTTTATCCCACCCTTTTTATTAATTCCCTAACTTGCACTGAAAATAATTTATCAAGTGCAAATCTATATGATGTTCTGAATTATTTGGGCTAGGATCAGGTAGTAGATTTTCCTCTATTCATTTAGAGTATGAGGTGAGTCCCACCACATGGATGAAAACATGTTAGTATAGGTTGGAACATGAGGCTTTGGGGTATCCCTATAGTTTACTATATATAGCTCTATTTTCAAGGATTGAAGTCTTTCCCAAGGGGGAAACAATTTTATAAACTACATTATATAATATAAGTGTCGAGTCGGTCCATATAGATCTGAAATAGGACATAGTTTGTTCACTCATCTATTTGGCCAAAGTTCTCAATACTAGATTTAAACATAGGTTCATATGCTCTCTAGAACAAGGAATCCACTTAACCTAGTGGTTAAGTCTTAAGAAGGGCAAGGAGGAGGTGTTGGGTTCAAGTCCTATAAGAGGAAGGTTTTTCCCAAAAGCTCTATGAGTGTGAGCATTGTGGACCATTCTTTCTAGCTGGAACCTTTCGAGATAAATATTTATACAAGCATGAGGTTGGTAGGAGAGTCATTTGTCTAGCATGTGGTGGTCCTAATAGTGTAGTTCATTACATTTCACTTTTTGACATCGTCTATGGGACAATAGGAGCTTGTTCAAGCACCATTTGTGGTTGGAAGCTAGGCATGGAGACTCAAGGGAGTCTGTTTCCCTCGTTTCAAAGCTCAATCTCTTCACCCCCCTGTAGAGAGCTTATCCATAGCACCCCCTTCCCCAAAAATGAGTATATTGTCCTCGTTTGCCATCCAAAGTGAGTGATCCAAAGGTTTTTAGATTGCTTGCTTAAAGATCTATCAATAAGTATGTGCAAGCAACCATTCTATCTCTACACATCTATTGTAAAGTGCCTTCAATTGGACTATTCATGCATTAGGAGCTTATTATGAGCCAATTGGAGTTATGAGGCAATTAATTCCACCTAAGGAACACTAGAAGGGAGGTTTTTATCACTTTTGCTCTCTGCACCACTTTTGCAAGTGGATTTTTGCATTGCAAGATATGTTTTCTTGTGAATAATTGCATTTTAGCTCTCTTTTATGCATCAATTTTTATCTACAATAAGCATTTAGCTTCCCCACATATATGAAGCTTGTATATGTGCTTATAATCCTTTGCACTTTTATTGGAAAATGCAAATAGGATGGTAGCATAATTTTTTTATAGGTATTGCGAGGAAAAACCAAGAGAATGTAGTGATCCTATGAAAAATTTGATATTTCTATTGTAAGCACATGGATTTTGTAAAGGACTTGCAATGTCCTATGGTCATTTGGTGGTAATGTTGTGTTTGCAACCACACTTATGGTTGAAGTGCATGTATAGCACTTCCGTTTTTGTGCTTACATTATCATTTTGCTACTAGAATTTTCAAAATTTATATGCATAGTTGTTGGATTCATAGAAGAGAGCATACTACTGCTTGTTTTCTTGTTTCATGTTCCTTCCTACAAAAGCTACTGACTTGTTAATTTCTTAATACCGTTGTTTATATCATTAGGTGTACATACACACACATAAACTTTTAAAAAGACAAAAACAAAACAATACCACTCAAAAATATAAAACAAAAGAACCTACACTCCCATAGACATGAATTTAAGACCTTCATCTCCACATAGAGAGGATACATATGTTTGAACATTCTCTAGAAACTATGGAAACCATGAGTAATAGAATATCACATTTAGAAAGCATGCTTCATACTATCTTAAAGCATGTTCATGGCTCTAAGAAAGAGGATGTTATGCCTTATGTTTTGGCCATAGGGACCAAATTAATAGCTCCAAGAGAGCACCACATTCCAAAGGTCTCTCATGAGGGCATTATTGGGAGATTTGGCAACTCTCTATGCAACTAAAAGTGTAGTGTTACCTCCTAAGTCACACTCAAATCAAAACTATTATGAAACGAGATAGTTTAGAGACTTCTACACATAGTTTCATGAATAAAAGTAGACTAAATGATATTTCGAAATCGATGCTGATACATGAAAAGGGAATGTCTCCAATACAAGCTACTTGGTCTACACTCTCACACATCTATATAGAGACATACTTCCACTCTAGATACAATACCTTAGAGAATAGGTAGAGATGGATCCCGACATGTAAATCAACTTTAGAACACTATATTATCTATCCAAACAGAGGGAAATAATAGCAAATGGGTTTCTAAAATAGGAGAATCAATGCATACAACACAGAGAAATAGAATCTATTCATTACATACATAGGTAGTGAGATATCCTAACCCCAACTTGTGATCTAAGAAAATAGGGGCTTGCCTGCTAGACTCTAGCACTCTAAGGACATGGAAATACACAAAGGAAATGCACAAGATCACGCAAAAGTTCATGATCAAGCCTAATATATACAAATCAAATAGGATCCTACAATCTAGGAACCACTTTGCCTAAAACTGCTCCTCCTAAATTAGAGGAGTTGATTGGAATGATATGGGGAGTGGTTGAATGATTTATTTTGGTGAAATTTCATGAATTGGGGCCTTCATATATTGATTCACTTGTACAAATTAGGTTTCTCATAAAGTTTTCTTTAAATCTTGACTTTTAACACTTTCCTCCAGCTTTTATCTTCATACTCACCTTCATCCAATGTCCTTCATGCTAATGCATTGCGTGAACTTCATGAGCTTTGTCCATCCAAATCTTTTGTAAACATGTCAACAAGTTATTCTTTTGTACCTATATGAATCATTGAAATCTCCTTTGTTAATACCTTTTCCCTTACGAAGTGGTAGTGAACTTCAATGTGCTTGGTTCTTGCACAAAAAAGAGGCTTTGAAGAAAGGTGTATGCTACTCATGTTATCACAATTGAAAGGGTATGTATAAACTTGCAAATTCAGAAACCTTTTGAGCTACATAAGCTCACATGGGACTTGTGTAAGTGTTGTACAATCAACCTCTATAGCTAATAAAGCGACCATGGGATGTTTGACATCCAAGATATGGCTTTGCTTCCAAGCATCACTAGATAACCAATGGCGGTTCTTCTATCTTCTTTGGATCGAGTTGTAAGTGTTTTACAATCAACCTCTATAGATGATAAAGCGACCATGGGATGTTTGACATCCAAGATGTGACTTTGCTTCCAAGCATCACTAGATAACCACAAGCGCTTCTTCTATCTTCTTTGGATCGAGTCCATTCTGAATCAAAGCATGGCTTGACCTACAAATCATGATCATATGCATAGCATAATCCTTCATTTATAGTATGCTTTAAGTATCTATGCATTCTCCTTGTTGTAAACAAGTGAATAGTCCTTGGACTATGCATGAATTGTGACAAACTCCCTACTCCACAAGCTACATGGGCGCTTGTGATGGTTGCATAATTAAGTGATCTGATAATAGACCCATACAAAGTTTCATCTTCAAGAGGATTACCATCAGTAGAACTCAGCTTCAAATTAACCTTCATTGAATTGGAGACTGGCTTGCAATTTCTCATGCAAAACTTTTCAAGTAAATCTAGAATGTACTTCATTTGCATCAACAGGATTTCCTCTTGTTTGTAGACAAATTCAAATCTTAGGAAATACCTTGATTAATATCTTAAATTCTCCACCTAGTTTGGCTTTGATTTCTTCAAATCTTCTTTATGCCAGTACATGTGATAATAGGATCATCTACATGCTATTTATGTGTTACTCTAGTAGCTTTGATGTGAAGCTTTTCCCTATACATGGTTACTTTTTACTCTACTATTGGCTAGAGGTTGTTTCCCCATGATACACTCATATGTGTTGATACTTTGTACTTAAGGGTATTATTTTCTAGCTCTCAACTCACTTATGTTCCTCATCAATAGAAAGAACTATTCTAGCCATCTGTCTTCTTCGTGTGTGTTGCTACATGTGTGCTCCTTGTGTGTGCTTATTGTGTGTCTCTCTCACTTAAACACACCCGACAATGGTATCAGATCATATTCAAGTCCTTCTCAAGTTTTGGTTTTTTGCATCGTAGAGCGTGTGCATGTTTAACAATGGAAATCAACTTTGTAGAATAGAAACACAAAGTCCAACACTCAAAAAGTATTTATACCAGTTGCACTAGGGTTTTACCCCCCATTTCAAAGCCATTATTGCAATCAAAATTGCATCAGAGTGATGGATTGTGAGCTAAAATTTCAGCATTCATTTCAGCTTTCGTTGAAGTAAAGA
This sequence comes from Ceratopteris richardii, assembly GCA_020310875.1. Taxonomy (NCBI): domain Eukaryota; kingdom Viridiplantae; phylum Streptophyta; class Polypodiopsida; order Polypodiales; family Pteridaceae; genus Ceratopteris; species Ceratopteris richardii. The sequence goes on from CM035427.1 coordinate 15,548,074, forward strand.
TCTTATCACATTCTTGTTCTTTAGTGAAATGGTAGGTAGCAATGACTTGTTTGGCATGCTTTAATCTGAAGATAAGCTTGATGGGACTAACTATCCAATGTGGCCTTACATGATGAAACATGTTCTTGTTGTAAAATGAGTATGAATTATAGTGATGGATGCAGATCAAAGATGCATAGGTTCTCCTACTTCACATTCTATTCTCATAGATGGAGCCTCTTCTTCAAGTATAGTGGTTACTCCTTCTCCACCTACACAAGAGAAACTTAGATGAGATGGAAAAGATGCTCAAGCTCATGCATTGATTTTGTTTTATGTGAAGCGTCATCTAGTTCCACACATTTGGTCATGTTCTACATCAAGATATGCATGGGACACTCTTGCTTTTTTGTATGCCATGCATAAATGAAGAACGTGTTGCATACTTGAGGAAGCAAATGGAGGATGTGTGAATGGTTGAGAATGAGTATATGGATGTGTATGTAATATGCATCAAGGCGTGAAAGAGTGATTGGCAAACATAGATGAGATTATTCTAGATGCATCACTCATCTCTACATTGTTGAGAGGATCACTAGAATCTTCTCAAAGTTTTGTTACTAGAGTCCATTTGGATGCAAAAAGGAATCCAAATATTTGTGCATTTGATGAGGTTGTCTCTCTTCTTTTGCAAGAAGAGCAACCTAGAGTGAATAGGAATGGTTTGATTAAGGAAACACAAGCACTTGCTATCTCAAAAAAAGGGAAGAGCAAGTCTAGTTAAGCTTTGGGTTCATAAAAACAAAAGCCTCTACCTTCCTCTTTCACTAATTCCTCTAATGATGTTGATTTGCAAAGAACGAGAGATGGAAATGTTGTTGGAAGGTTTTTCATCATATTGATGAGTATAGAAAGCTTGCTAAACACAATGAAAAGAAGAAGGAATATGGCATGCCTAATGCTGAAAATTCTTGAGATGCAAGGAATGATGAATCCAACATGGCTCAAGATTTTTGGGCATGTGGTGTTACATGTCATATCTAAATGTATGGTTATGAGTGAGGTTAATTGGGATTGGTTCTTTGATAGTTGTGCTTCAAAGCATGAAACTTCATGCAAAAGGTTTTTTGCATCTTTGGAAGATGCATGCAAAGGAGAACATGTGGTGTGTGCATGCAATGCCTCTTATCCTATCATTGGAGTAGGAGAAATAAAACTTATGGCTACAAATTAAGGTGTGATTCTCTTGAAAAATGCATTGTATGTACTAGTTATCAAGAAGAGCTTAATTTCAGCTCTGATTGCAAAAGTTGCACTTCATGTATAGTCTATTGAAGATACATATATGGTTCATAATTTAAGCAATGGTGATATTATTTTGATTTCCGGTACATTATGCAGTGGTTTGTATCGCTTGGATACATACAAGAGGGCTTTCGCAAATGCCTTGGTTGATCATACTTCTTCAATGGTTTAAATGGAGCTTTGTCATGCTCATTTTGGTCACGTGAACTTCAATAGTTTGCTTTACTTGTAAGACAAGGACATGGTTCTTGGTTTTCCAACACTTGAATCCATTAAAAAGCATGCATGTGAAGGTTGCATTCTTGGAAAAATGCATTAGGCTTCTTTTCCAAAAGATAGGCATACACGCACTACAAGAAAATTACAGCTTGCTCATGGTGATGTATGTGGTCCCGTCAAGACTCCATCTTTTTGAAAACATGTATATTTTGTTACCTGCATTGATGATGCTACTCGCCATACATTGGTGTATCCTATGAGATCAAAGAGTGATGTATTTTCTTGCTTCAAAGTATTTTTGGATATGGCTAAAAAGTTTTTTGGAAACAAGCATTTGACACTATGCACACATCATGGCAGTGAATACATGTCACATGATTTCAACACTTTTATTCATGTAAGAGGAATTTCACACCATTGTATGGCACCATATACACCTCAAGAAAATGGTGTTGTAGAGCATAAAAATAGAGCTTCTTGAAATAGCATGGTGTACAGTTAAAGGAGAGCACCTTCTTGAAATGTTTTGGATCGAAGCAGTCATGTGTGTAAACTAAGTGTTGAATCACTAGCCTACAAAAGCATTGAGATACATCACTCCTTAAGAGGCTCGGAATTGGCGTAAACCTATGGTTAGTCATAAGTGAGTCTTTCATTGTTTAGCATATGCTCTTATGCCATCACAACAACATCACAAACTTGATTACAAGGCAAAGAAATGTATATTTATTGGTTATAGTGCTAAAAGTAAGGTATATCATTTGTACCACCCATTAATGAATGCAATTATTGTGGGCTGAGATGTTGTATTTTCTGAAAATTTAGTTTTCCCTCTATATGATTGCAAAAAACAACCAACAATTAGCTCAGAGGATGTGTTTCATGTGTTCATGCCTTTGTTCCAAAGTGGTGTGCTTGACTATGGCCATGTAGATGAAAAAATTCATGTTGAAAGCACTAAACAATTCCACCAAAATAAAGCTGGAAATGGAGATAATTTCCAGTGAAATATAGCTAAAATTTTCCAACCAAGCATGGTTGGAAGTGCTATAAATTTTGAGCCACTTATGACTAAAAAATGAGCATGAAATTCAGATAATATACATATTCATGATGTTTTACATTATGAACACATGTCTATCAAGAGTGCACAAACTATGCCAAAGTGGCAAAAAGAAAATTTGCAAGAAAAAAAATTGAGTGTGCCTTTACTTGACAGAACAAGATCAAGCTCTCACCATACATCAAGTAATTTTTTGGATTCTTCTTTTATTGCAATAGCATTTAATGAAAAGTCACTTACTTTTGAAGATGCATGTGAGGATCCACATTGGATTAGTGTTATGCAATCAAAAATAGATTCCATACATAAGAATGGTACAAGATTAAAAGTAAGTAGGTTTACAAGATTAAAAGAAAGTAAAATGATAGCATTGATTGCTACAAAGCTAGATTGGTTTCCAAAGGATATACGCAACAATATGGCATTGACTATCACAAAACTTTGACACCTTCATGCATGACCAGTGTTCATACGATGGTTGCATTGGATGCACAATGAGGTTGGAAAGTACATCAATTTGACAAAAAAATAGCTTTCTTGAATTCTGCTTTGTAAGAAGAGGTTTATGTAAAGCTACCTCCTAGAGTTTCCATGAAAGGGCAAGAGCATATGTTTGTCACTTGCATAAAGCTTTGTATCGTATCAAGCAAGCTTTAGGTGAATGATATGAGAAAATCCATAACCACTCTATTGCTCTTGGCTTCACATGTAGTCCAATTGAAAGCATACTCTATGTACGCAAAGATGGGGCTGATCTTATAGTGCTTATTCTTTATGTTGATAAAATAATATTGACTGGGTCACATGATGCAAAACTGACATCCTTATTGTTGGTGAAAATATACAAGCCTTCACATTTGGCTTAGCATGGAAAGCAATATGTGGAAGCACTTGATGGATCATGTGAACCTTAGCTTGTAACACTTGATCATTTACCATTTGTAAAAGATTAAGTCCATGAAGAATCTTGTAAAAGACAAAATCTCATGGAGTTAGGAAGAACAATAGATACAAGTTTCAATGAGAGAATAACTCCTAAATTAGAGGAGTCACTTTTTAGATGGAGCCAAGTTTGAATTCAAATTCAAACCTGGAAGAGCTTTTTATAAAAAAGCTTTTGTAAATCCCACGAGGGTGTGGTCTCATCTTGAAGCTCATTTCTTGAACTTCTATAGAGTTTGAGTAGGTTACACCATAGCCTACACATTCCACCATCATTGAGCATCATTACAATGCCAATGATCTTATATAATCATGTACAATAATACATATAGTTCATTGATCATCTCTGTCTTCTTCTCTACTATGACTACTCAGAATCGTGAACTTTCTTTGGTCATATCTCAATGAATTCTCAACCAATTCGCATGATTTGTAGCTTTTTGGAACCAGCTTGCAGTCTACTTTATGCTTTCAAAATCTCAAGGTATTCCGTTCAACCATCTAGGATAAATCATCATCGAAGTGCTCATTGGTCATCTATTGTTTAGTCCCTAAAAAGTTGGGGGTAAGCCTTGGATTGCTAAACTCATTTCTCAGTGCATATTTTATCATTTTAGGTGATTCCACTTGCAACCATTAGCTATCTAAGCTAATTAAATTCCCTCAAAAGGAATTTTATCAATTGTTACTGTATTGTGAGCACTGAGCAAAAGAACCAATAGGTGTATAGACCAAAATAGCAAGTTTTGTGATACTAGCTATTCTTGAAGTAATCTGTTTTGATTCAATTGTTTCAAGCATCAACTCCAAAGTACATAGGTACTTTCTTCGTGTTATTTGCAAGCTAAAAGGGCCTACTATCAAACTCTGAAGTGCATTAGGGCAGGTACAAAGTAGGTTTTAGTGGTATCACCTCACTTCCTTGACGTATCCATCCATCTCTTCCAACAGTGGTATCAGATCAAGTTGAGGTAAAATGGGAGATGTCTTTCCTTCATTCATTGATAAATTGGGCAGGAATAATTATTAAGCATGGTCCTTGAGGATGAAGACCTATCTACAATGAAGGAGTCTCTATGGATACTTATCAGGAGATGAGGAGATACCATATTCAGAAGCAAAGATCAACCTACAAGAGAGGAGCAAGAAAGACTCAACTCATGGTGTGCCAAAGATGCTTTAGCCAAGTCATATCTACTTAACCCTATTTTTTACTTCCTTCTTCTTCATATTAGAAACTGTAAAACTTCCCAAGAGACGGGATACTCTATCTTCATATTTTTTTTCTCCAATACAAGAGCTAGAAAAAATCAATTGTGGATGGAGTTTACTACTCAAAAGAAGCAAGCTAAGCAGAATGTTTCAGAGTTTGTGACTAAGGTGATGTTGATATATTTAGGTAGTGATGTGTGTGAACACTCTAGGACTACCGTGGCACTTTTTTCCCTCTTTAGGAGGTTTTTTCCCCCCAACTTGTATATATGCCTATTGCCCTAACGGGCTACTTATCTTTGTACATTCTCTAGTAATACATTCAGTATTGTGTGTTGTGCTCCAAGCTTCCGATGATGGAACTCCCCCATCCTTGCTCTCTCTCTTCCCCTTCCTCTTGGGTGAGGGAATGACCATTTCTATCCTCCATTTATACCCCTACCAAGCCGTTGCAAGCGCCTATATGGGATAAAGCTCCTCAATGGACATCAATTCTTGAGAATTCGCTCAGAAGACCCAAGGGAAGTGAAAAAGGAGGTAATAAAATAGTAATTCGAGTTTTTTTTCAAAATCGAAAAGAGAAAAGCTATGCTATGGACCAAGGATTTGGAAAATTTATGATGCATACATGTATGTTGGACTGTGGAGATGGGCTATGGCATTTGGGTTGATTCAAAAAACCTTCAGTTTCTCAGTTTGGAGCTTCTCAAAGTCACCCTTCCATGAAGATTAGCTTTTTCACTTCTTACTTGTGACACACCCGGCTTCTCTACACTGTAGCTTGCTCATACGATATCCGAGTTCAAACATTTTGGTCACCTTACAAAGCTGCATTCCTAAGCTTTGCTCAAAGACTATTGATGTTAGATTTGGACGAGATTTGGTCAACCAAAATCTCTCTGCAACACTTCAGTAGGAACTAGGTGGCCACTCCCAGGCCTAGTTTTTCATCATCCGATGTCCAAATTCACTTTTTTCACTTAGGATAGTCTTAAATCTTTGAAGTACAGGTGTTGAGCTACATTTCTTGGACTAGCAAGGGCTATCAAATCTCAAAAGTTGCTCAGTTTTACTTATTTTTCCCGGTTGGGGCTATTGCTACGTGGTTTTGGCATTGTTTTTTATGGGTTTTGGTGTTTAGAACCTCCTCGGACCAATCGGACATTTCCAATTTTTGTTTGGCCAAGAGAGGATTCAAAATCAATGACCTAAAGCTTCAAGGATCACTTGGATTCTGCTTCCGCAACTTTATTTTGTAACACGGAAGTGCTCTTGTGATATATTTCTTTTCTTCTTGCATATTTAAGCTTTACTTCCATTCATTTTCATATAATCTAGTTAGAAAACGGGGGAAGGGAAGTAAAACAAGGAACCTAAAGGCAAACACGTAATTGAACATACTTCTCCATCTAAAGAGCAACTAGAGGATCCTGATTCTAGAATGGAAGAAGTAGAATTAGGGCAAGAAGTAGAAGAAAGCTTAGAAGAGAAAGAGCCTCAGCAAGAGGAATATACATATGAGGAACTTTTAGATGAGTTTGTCACTCGTGACCAATTCATAGATTTGAAAGAGCAAACCCTTAAATTAGAGAGAGATCTTGGTAGCATCACATCTCTCATACAGCAGCTTAAGTCTCAAATGATCTCACTTGAGACTAGAGTCACCTCTTTCCTAGCTATGAAGGAAAGAGAAACTCCTCATATTCCTCTAGAGCTCACTAGGAAAGATACTTGTCTTCCTAGTAAGCACAAAGGAGAGAGCTCTAGGGAAGCTTCCCTCCTGAAAGACTTGAAGCCACCTACCTTTATGGGGGATGACCGAGCCAGGAATAAGGATGCAATCTACACTTTTTTACAAAAGTGGCATGATTTGCATCAATTGAAGAGCACCCCACTAGAGTACCATGTGCTAGAGGTGAGTCTCTCCCTCGGCTCACGTGCTTACAAGTGGTGGATGAGTCTTAAGGAGGCTAACTCTATCCCTACTGATCGGACTCAGTTTGAAACTCTTTTTCTAAAAGAGTTTCTTCTTGAGAATGAGGAGAAGAGGAATTGGGATGAGTGGGATAGGATTACACAGAGAGGTAGGCCCCTTACAGTCTACCTATCCCACTATAGAGAGATCATTTTGAAACTTAAGGGCTTAGATGATTTCCAGAAGACCAGAGGGTTTGTTAGGGGCTTAGATAAAGCCATAAAGAGGGAAGTCAGAAGGAATGTGCCTAAGACGTTTGAGGAGGCGATCAAGTATGCACAGATTTATGAGGAACATAATCGTCCTCAATATACTCCTATGGAGACGGATCAGCCCCTCAAGCCTCTTAGTATGACTAAATTCAAGAAGAAGTTACCTTTTGGGAAAAACAAAGTTTTTATTAAAAAGCAAAGATCACAAGGGCCTAGGTTATCCACAGGTCAGTTTGAGAGGGCCAAAAGAGAGAACCTGTGTTTTAGATGTCTGTCTCCTAGCCATTCACAGTGGAACTGTCCACTCAAGAAGAGGGAAGAGAAGAAGAAGGGACCAGAGTCTAGCACGGCCCCCGAAAAGGGCAAAAAGGCGGTCCACCTAGTGCAGACTCTTCCTATTCATGGCAGCTCTAGCTACAAGGGAGTGGAGGTGATGCACGAGGATTTAAACCACACCTGTTGTTTGACTCAGTCATTGTGGTCACAGCAGTTTGGACCACATGACCTAGTTAAATTGCATGGTAGTGTGTACAGGACCAAGGTGCGGGTCATGATAGATGACTTTGCCACTCATAATTTTATAAACTATGCTTTGGTCAAGAAATTAAAGATTCCCCAGCAGCCTAGTGCACATAAATACATTGTATCTATGATGCAAGGGCAAGATAAGAGTATATGGGATACTATGGTATCCAATTTGGAAGTCAAATTGCAGGACTATACAGATTATATGGACTTCCAAATTATGAATATGGAGAGGATAGACCTAGTCTTAGGAAGAGAATGGCTATGGGGGTTGGGAGACACACTTAAACGTAGCTATCAAAACAACACACTTGAATTTGAAGAGAATGGAAGTAAAGTTTGTATTCAAGGAGAGAGAGATGTACCTAGTGCACCTCTCATTTCATCACTAGAGTTGTATAGTCTTTGTTATTCTCAGCATGTACAGGACATGTTTTTATTGTATAGTCATGATATGGAGCATTGTACAGACAGCTCATCTGATGTATATTTTCATACTAGGAATGTAAATATGGACAGGACTTTCTACTATTCTTTTTTGCAAGAGCGTGTAGTTAAAAGTTTTAAGGATCTTATGTTTGAGTATAGAGATGTTTTTTCCACTGACTTACCTAGAGGGCTACCTCCTGAGAGAGGGGACATTGACCATGTCATTGATGTTGTTACTAACACTAACCCTATTTGGAGGCCACCTTATAGGCTTAGTGTTTCTCAGCATGAGGAGGTTGAGAGGCAATTGCAGGATTATTTAGATAAAGGTTTCATTAAACCTAGTAACTCACCTTGGGCATCGACAATGCTCCTAGTTAAAAAGAAAGATGGCTCTATGAGACTATGTATAGACTATAGAGCACTCAATAAGGTAACTATCAAAAATAGGTTTCCAATGCCTAGGTTGGAAGACCTATTTGATCAGTTACATCAAGCTAGGTATTTTACCAAGCTTGACCTTAGATCAAGATATCATCGGATTAGAATTAGGGCACAGAATGTCCCTAAGACTGCATTTAGAACTAGATATGGGCACCATGAGTTTTTGGTGATGCCTTTTGGTCTCACCAATGCTCCTGCCACTTTCATGAAACTCATGAATAGTGTTTTATGGCCTCATCTAGGGCACTTTGTAGTGGACTTTTTGGATGAAATTCTGATCTATAGTGCATCAGAAGAGGAGCACGTGGAACACTTGAGGAAGGTATTTCAAGTGCTAAGGGAAAATTCACTCTTTGCTAAGGAGTCAAAGTGTGAATTTTTCAAGAGAGAGGTTAAATACCTTGGGCATATAGTCTCCCAGGATGGAATCCAGATGGATCCTAAAAAAGTAAGGGCTATTATGGAATTGCCACATCCAAGAAACTTGGAAGAGATGCAGATCTTCCTAGGTTTATTAGGTTTCTATCAAAGATTCATTAAGAACTATGCCAAAATTGTTGTTCTGATGATGGAACAGCTTAAAGGGAAAGGGAAAGCCTTTCATTGGGGAGACGAACAGAAGCAAAGTATGGAGAAATTGAAAGTAGCCATTGCTACAGCTTCGCTTTTGCATATAGCAGATCCCAACAAACCATTTGTGGTTGAGACTGACACGACTGACGTCGCCATAGGAGCGGTTTTTAGTACAGGATGGTCAACCGATAGCTTTTGAGAGAAAGAAACTAGAACCAGCTCAGAAGATTTACTACATCTATGAGAAGGAGTTGTATGCAATTGTCCATGCTTTGAAGAAGTGGCGTCATTATTTATATGGTGCCAAAGTTACGATAGTGTTTGATCAAGAGAGCATTAAGTGGCTCTCTAATCAAATAGACCTTAAAGGACATAAGGCCCAATGGGCAGAGACCCTTCAGGAGTTTGATTATGAGCTTAGGTATAGGAAGGGAAAGTTTAATGTAGTGGCTGATTCACTTAGCCGCATGCCTATGCTTAATGGATTGAGTTTTACTCAGATCACCAGTGAGCTACTTGAGTCCATTAGAGGGAAATGTAGGCTTGATCCTCCATATTCTGAGATTTGGGAAGCCATAGAGAATGGGGATCGTGATATAAGGGTTTCTAGTGAGGATGGAGTATCGACGGGTACTCAAGAAGGATTCAAGTGGAAGAACTATAGTGTCCATGATGGATATCTATTATATAAAGGTAAGGTGTGTGTCCCTAGAGATTTTGAGATGAGACGGCATATTTTATATGAGTGTCATGACACACCTAGTGCGGGACACCCAGGAGTTAACAAGACTTATGATCTTGTTAAGAGGCAGTTTTATTGGCTTAGACTCCATAAGGACATCCTAGAGTATGTGCTTAAGTGCACTAAATGCCAGGTCAACAAAGCAGAGAGATTGAGGATAGGAAGACTACTCCACCCATTGGATATTCCTAATGGGAAGTGGGAGAGTATGTCCATGGACTTTATAGTCGGATTGCCTAAGACACAGAGAGGGCACGACTCAGTCTAGGTAATTGTAGATAGGTTAACCAAAATGGCTAGGTTTATTTCGACACGTACTATAGTGAAGACACCAGAGTTGGCTAGAATCTTTGTAGAGAACCTATACCGATTATATGGTCTTCATTTAGACATAGTTTCCGATCGGGATTGGAAGTTTACTAGCCACTTTTGGAGAGCGGTCTTCAAAAGGTTGGATAGGAAACTTAGCATGAGTACAGCCGAGCATCCACAGTCGGATGGGCAAACAGAGAGGGTTAACCAAATCTTAGAGGATATGCTTCGAGCATATGTGAATGAAAGGCAAACTAATTGGGAAGAGTACTTACCTATAGTAGAGTTTGCATATAATAGTCTCAAGCACTCTTCCACTGGGCATAGTCCATTTATGCTTATGCATGGGTTTCAGCCAAGAGCTCCTTATGTAGTAGGCTTGCAGAATAAGAAAGTTCAAGCTACAAAGGACTTCTTGGAAGAGATGAACGATATTCTTAGACTTGCTAAGGACATCATTAGGAGAGCTCAGGATAGAGCTAGAGCCTATGCTGACCCTCAAAGGAGAGATATCAACTTTGAGGTAGGAGAGCAAGTTTATCTTAGAGTTCCTTCTAGGTCTGAAACCATGAAGATAGGACCTTGTCCAAAACTATCTCCTAGGTATTGTGGACCTTTCCAAATACTTAAGAGAATAGGAAAAATGGCTTACCAGCTCCAACTTCTAGAGAATAGTCAAATCCATCCAGTTTTTCATGTTAGTCAGCTTAAGAAAAGGCTAGGTGAATCTGACAACCTCATTCCAGATAGTGAGGTAGTAGAGCCTATTTCTGTTCAATCTATATTCCACATGAGCCTGAGAGCATACTACGCACTCGAGAGAAACAGATGAGAAGTCACTTGTATAAAGAGTGTTTAGTAAAGTGGAAAGATAGTTGAGAAGATAGTGCCACATGGGAGCGGGTTAGCACCCTTCAAAGACAGTTTCCCAACTTTAGATCACCTTCCCAAGAGTTTTCTTAAGGGGAAGGATAGGGGGAAACAACACGGAGACATGACCATGTATTTTAATACATGGGGATTTAGTGGGAGTACTATTTCATTGATTATCTCTTTCTTTAGACCTTCTAGTATCATTTTTGAGGACAAAAATGGAGTTAAGGGGAAGAAAATGTTATATGGAGTCAATCCTTTGGGAGGTGAACCACCTCTTAACCCATTTAGATGGGTTCACACATGAGTGTCATGTGGCACCCATGTGTAGAGCCATAAGGGACTCATTATTATGGTAAGTGAGAGAGAGATTAAATCATGAAGAAGTACGTGGTTGGGCGGCATCATAGACTTCGATCTCCATGCGCATAGAGCTCTTGGCAGTCGAACTTCAAAGAAGGAGTAGTGGAGATTCCCAAAAATGAAGCAGAAGAGGCTTCAACAATAGCTTTGTGTGTCAAACATGCCATTATTCCTCACATTTGCTCTTGCAAAGCAACTAAGGATGCTTGGGATACACTTACCACATTGTACCAAGCTAGGAATGAGGCTCGTCTTGCTTACCTCCGAAAACAATTGGTGAGTGAGCACATGAATGAAGGTGATTCTATGGACAGTTTTCTAACAAAGATCAAAGACTTGAAGGAACAGTTGATTTCTGCTGATGAGGTTATACCAGATAGCTCACTTTTGCAGACCGTTCTGAATGGTTTTCCTGATTCATATCAGAGTTTTGCTTCTACTCTTCAGTTGATGATGAAAGGCAATCCAAATGCCTTATCATTTGAGGAGTTAGTCTCTGTTCTATTGCAGGAAGATCAGTCCACGCAGAACAGGTCCATTATGTGTGTTGCAGATCAAGCTTTCCTAGCTAATCAGAAGGGCAAAGGAAAATAGAGCTCTTCAAGTAGTAAGCAGAAATCTGCTAATTCCACATAATCGAGGAGGGAAGACAAAGATGAAAAGAAATGAGAAAAGCAAAAAGTTTTTTGCAAGTACTATAAAGGAAATGATCATATCATAAGGAACTGTCCAAAACTGGCTGTTAAAGAGGCAAAGAAGAAAGAGGTTGGAATGGTTGTTGTAGAGGCCTCTACACCAAAAATAGAGTCTGCTAATCTTGTGCAAGAAGAAGAATGGGCATTTACTATTGTTTGCAGTTTTGATCCATCTTCTCATGAGCAGTGCATGTCTGCAGTAGACTCAGATGTTTGGTACTTTGACAATGGGGCGACCAAAGATGTTTGGTACTTTGACAATGGGGCGACCAAAGATGTTTGGTACTTTGACAATGGGGCGACCAAAGATGTTTGGTACTTTGACAATGGGGCGACCAAACATATTACCTTGCAGTGCAGTTTCTTCTCTTCACTCGATCCTACTCCTACAGGGAATACTGTTACATGTGCCAACAACTCCTCTTATCCTATTATGGGAGTTGGTAAGATCATTTTGACTACTGTTGATGGTAGTTCTTTTGCAGTTCATGATCTGTCAAATGGCGGTGTGATTATTGATTCTGACATTTTATGTCCTGGGCTGTATAAGCTCATAGACTATGAAAGATGTGTAAATGATTCGGCATGTGCAATACATCATTCTCAGGCTATGTCAGATGCAAAGCCTTTGGCATGCATGCTTTGGTCATCTAAAATTTGCTAGTTTGCTATGCCTGCGAGAATCTAAAATGGTGTCCTCTTTGCAAACTTGAGGCACCTAGAAAACATGTTTGTGAAGGCTGTATTTTGGGCAAAATGCAGCATTCATCCTTTCCAAAAGATGGTTCAGTTCGGGCTACTCAGAAATTGCAGCTTGTACATAGTGATGTCTATGGTCCTATGCAAACACCTTCTTTTGGGAATTATCTTTACTTCATGACTTTCATCGATGAATTTTCCAGGCATGCATGGGTATATCCATTGAAGGCAAAGTCCGAAGTATTCATGTGCTTCAAACAGTTTTTCGTTTTGGGTGAAAATTTGTCAGCATGTAAAATGGGCACCCTCCGTTCTGATGGAGGGGGAGAATATATGTCTTCTAATTTTAATGCATTTCTGGCTGAACATGGGATAAAACACCACTGTATAGTGCCATATACACCTCAACAGAATGGAGTTGCTGAACGAAAGAACAGGTCACTCATGGAGATGGTGAGGTGTATGGTCAAGAGTCAGACTTTACCACATAGTTTTTGGCTTGAGGCTGTCATGTGTGCAGCATATGTACTTAACAGGTGTCCCACTAAAGTGTTGCATTATATCACTCCAAATGAGGCTTGGCATGATCGCAAGCCATCTGTTGCTCATTTGCGTGGTTTTGGTTGTTTGGCTTATGCATTAGTGCCTGAACAACATCGCAGAAAATTGAATGATAAAGCAATAAAATGTATTTTTGTTGGGTACAGTTCTGAAAGTAAAGGCTATCGTCTGTATCATCCACATACTAAACACATTCTGGTTAGCTGTGATGTTGTTTTTGTGGAAGATGCTATTCAGCCATTGCTTTCATGTACTAAAGAGACATCTCTTAGCTCCAAAGACATGTATGATACTTTGCTGCCTCTTTTTACAGGTGGACAGTCTAGTGTTGGTCCTAATGAGGCAACTTCTCAATCTTTGCAAGTTTCATGTGATGATGCAGATCATTCCATTTCTGATGCAGACTTACATGATGCACTTATTAATGAGAGAGCTGATATTGAGCAGGCAAGAACTATGCCAAAATGGTTGGTGCAAACCTTGCATGATAGCAAATTAGATGTACCTCTGTCATATCGTACTCGATCAAGCTCTCATAGTGCCTCTTTTGCATCAGATTGCTATGCTATGGCTGCATCTAGTCTTTGTGATGAGACTGATCCTGTTTCGTTTGATGAAGCACAAAAATTACAAAATTGGATGGCTGCTATGCAATCTGAATATGATGCAATAATGAAGAATGGTACTTGGTCTTTATGTGACTTGCCTCCTAGCAAGAAGGCCATTGGCACTAAGTGGGTATACAAGCTGAAGTGTAAACCTGAGGATACAATTGACAGGTATAAGGCTAGGCTTGTTGCAAAGGGTTATGTGCAGGAAAGAGGCATTGATTTTGATGAAACCTTTGCTCCTACTTGCCGAATGGCTACTGTTCGTAGCATCTGTGCACTTGGAGCTCATCATGGTTGGAATGTACATCAGTTGGACATTAAAACAACATTTTTGAATGGTGACCTGCATGAAGAAGTGTATGTTTTTCAGCCCCGTGGCTTTGCATAGAAAGGGCATGAAAACCAAGTGTGCAGGTTAAAGAAGGCATTATATGGTTTAAAGCAAGCACCACATGCTTAGTAGGAAAAGATACATGCCTATTTGATTGCACATAGTTTTGAGAACAGTCCAGCAGAAAGCACCTTATATGTTAAGCGTGCTAATGATGTACTTCTGATCATTGTTGTCTATGTTGACGACATGTTGCTCACTGGTCCTATTGAGAAGCATATTGCTGATTTTAAGGCTGATTTGCATGTCTCATTTGAGATGTCTGATTTGGGGCATTTGTATCACTATTTGGGCATTTAGTTTATGCACATTGATGGTGGAATGGCTTTGTGTCAAATGAAATATATTGACACATTATTGTAGTGTTTTGGCCTTGAAGATTGTAAACATATATCCACTCCTATGGAGACAGGTTTACATTTGAGTCTTCATGATGTCGGAGATGCATTTGATGTTGTTCTCTATCAGTAGGCTGTTGGATGCCTCATTTACTTATGCATTACTCGGCCAGATATTCAATTTGTTGTCTCATAGATGAGCAGGTTTATGCATTGCCTAGGAGTCAAGCATTGGTAGGCAGTTAAGCGCATCTTTTGCTAATTGAGTGGTACTTGGCTACTTGGGTTGTTTTATCCCAAGGGGGGATCACTACCGCTAGATTTGCATGATGTTTTTGACTTCGATTGGACTGGTTGCTATGACACTCATGTTTCCACTAGTGGCTTTTGCTTCATGCTTGGTAGCTCATATATATCTTCGTTGAGCAAGAAGCAACCTATTGTGGCCACTTCTAGTTGTGAGTCTGAGTATAGGGTAGCTTTCACTGCGACTGTTGAGTGTGTGTGGCTCAGATGCCTTATGGCTGATTTGGGTGTTGGTCAGTCTTCTACCACCACCATCTTCACTGACAGTCAGAGCGCATTGGTAGTTGTGAGGAACCCTGTGTTCCATGCTCGCACTAAGCACATTGAGGTGCATTATCATTATGTCAGGGAGAGGTTCTCTACTGGGGAGATCAGCTTGGCATATGTGCCCACACAGGAGAACATTGCAGACCTTTTCACGAAGGCTCTGCCTAGGGAGAAGTTTGAAGCTTTCCACAAAGCTTTGGGCTTACTTCATTTTGTGGAGTGATTTCCACATAGCTTGGCACTTCCTTATACATGAGTGCCAGCTCCTTGTTCACCGCATCACTCCGAGGGGGGATTTGTTGATATATTTAGGTAGTGATGTGTGTGAACACTCTAGGACCGCCATGGCACCTTTTTCCCTCTTTAGGTCTTTTTCCCCCAGCTTGTATATACGCCTATTGCCCTAACGGGCTACTTATCTTTGTACATTCTCTAGTAATACATTCAGTATTGTGTGTTGTGCTCCAAGCTTCTTCTTCTTCCTTTTGTTGTTCATGTGCTTTCGCAGACGTCTAACCCAACAAGTGAAAGATGTAGCTGATCAATAGGCAAGCATAGAAGAGGAGATTGAAGAGGAGCAAATAGTGAGACAGGTAATCATTGGCATCAAGGCAGATGATAAGTGGGAATCTTTCACAACTGCAATGGATCTTTATATGGATTTGTAAATCCCTGATCTAACCACTCGCATGGGGCAAGTCTTCACGCATGAATCCAAGATCAATAAAAATTGTCAACCATCAAGAGGTAACAATTCTTCTGCCATCTATACAGATAAAGCGAAGTCTAAGGATAAAGGAAAGAGCAAGAAAGTTGAAGATTAAGGTATTACTTCTCAAGCTGACTATGCAGGGAGAGGTAGGAATTCAAGAGGAAGGGCAAAGGAGGTAAGCAAGGAAGGGGGAGACCTTTCAACTCTTCCCCATGCAATATATGTGGATTGTCTAATCACACAATTGATAAGTGCTATAGGAACTTCAAGAGCCAGAGAGAAAGAGGATTTTGAAGAGGTGGCTACTCACAATCAAGAGGAAGATTCAACCATAATCAAGGTTACAACCATGGCTGCAACAACAATTATAATAAATTTTATCAAGGAGGATACAAATCAAGAGAAGACATCAACAACTATGCAGAGGATCAAGAGGATTCTCTTCTCATTATGAACAGGACTTCAAAACAAGGTATGAATGATGAGCACCTCTTCTATATTGACTCAGGTTGTTCAAACCATGTAGCAGGCAATGAAGCTCTCCTTTCTGATCTTGAGGAGCCCAAAGGAAATCACCAAGTGCAGACAGGTGATGATACGAAGCATTCTATTGTCAAGGTAGGAAATGTCAAAACTTCTGATGGGAATAGGAATCTGTTGAGCAGAGTTCTTTATGTACCTACTATCACAAAGAATTTGATGAGCATTGGACAGATAGTGGAAAAGGGTTTGTAGGTTAGGTTCAATAAAGTTGGAGCCTTCGTGGAGGACCCTCAACATGGATTCAGAAGAATTGCCAAGGGGGAGAAAACAGGTAGACTGTTTACATTTGAGCTTGAGGACACTAGAAACATTGCACTTTATAATTATAAGGATCAAACCTTGTCTAAGTTAGAGATATGTCACAAAAGATTAGGGCACATTGGTGAGAGAATATTGAAGCAGATATGTAGAGATCAATGTGTACTTGGGATACCTAATGTATCCAAGCAACATATGATCTATAAATGTGGTGCATGTCAGCTTGGTAAATCACACAGGTTATCCTTTACAAAGAAAGGCTATATGCATGAGGATTATTTGGAACTTGCCCACACAGACGTGTGGGGACCAAGCAAGGACCCGTCAATTTCAGGCTAAAGGTACTATCTATCATTCATTGATGATTTCAGTAGGTGGACTATCTTGTATTTCATGAAACATAAGGATGAAGTGTTAAGTTGTTTCAAGAAGTATCTTGCACTTGTGGAAAATCAAACAAGAAAGACTCTAAAGAGGATAAGGTCAGATGGAGGAGGTGAGTACTTCTCCAATGAATTTGAAGTGCATTTCTGTAGGATAGAGGTATCAAAAGGGAGATCACTACTAGATATACTCCTAAGCAAAATGGAGTAGCAAGGAGGAGGAACAAATTGATTGTGGAAGTAGCTAGATCAATTCTTAATGAAAAGAAGTTGCCTAATTACTTGTGGGCAAAGATTGTTTCTACTGCCACTTATCTTATTAACAGGTTACCTTCTAAATCCCTTGATGGGATAACCCCCGATGAGGCATGGCATCGTAGGAGACCATCACTTAAACATTGCAAAATATTTGGTTGTGTTGCTTATGTGCATGTTCCATCTCAAATCAGAGGTAAGTTAGACCCTAAAGTAGAGAAATTCATCTTCATAGGGTATGATATAAATAAAAAAGGATACAAGTTTTATAATCCATCCAACAAAGGATTTATGGTCAGTAGAGACGGTGTGTTTGATGAGAATGATTCTTGGTTTGAAAGTGAATGCAAGAAGGTCAAATTGCCATCTTCATAGGGTATGATATAATCCATCTCAAATCAGAGGTAAGTTAGACCCTGAAGTAGAGAAATGCATCTTCATAGGGTATGATATAAATAAAAAAGGATACAAGTTTTATAATCCATCCAACAAAGGATTTATGGTCAAGAGAGACGGTGTGTTTGATGAGAATGATTCTTGGTTTGAAAGTGAATGCAAGAAGGTCAAATTGCCATATGAATTGGAAGAAGAATTTCCAAGCCTCGCCAAGGAGGCGCCAAGTACAATTGAAGACATCAAATCAGGTGATGAGGACACCATCAACTTGGAAGAATTCAAAGCATGGAAATAAAAAGGAAAGGTCAAGATGAAGAGGTTGGAGGACATACCTGAGTCATCCAACCAAGCCTTGAGGAGATCACAAAGAGAGAATAAGAAGCCAATCAGATATGGGTATGATACTTCATTAGTCACTAAGCATTCTATTTGTCTTGCTAAGGATTCATCACTTGAAGAACCTTCTTCGTATGAAGAAGCAAGTACCAAAGCAGAATGGAAGGAGGCTACGGATGAAGAAATAGAAGCACTCCAAGAGAAAGACACTTGGGAGCTAGTACACAAGAAAGCATCAATGAAGGTAATTGGTTCTAGGTGGATTTAAAAGGAACTCAGATGGATCCATAAACAGGTATAAAGCTAGGCTTGTGGCTAAGGGTTTTGCACAAACCCAAGGAATAGATTATGAAGAAACTTTTTCACCTATGGTTAAGACGCCAACCATCAAAGTATTGGTAAGTGTAGCTGCATCTAGAAATTGGAGTATGTATCACCTAGATGTGAAAAATGCCTTTCTCAATGGGTGGATTTCAGAGGAGGTTTACATGGCTCAACCTCCTTGCTATGAAGATCCAAAAAAGGTAAATCATGTATGCAAATTGAACAAAGCTCTTTATGGTTTGAAGCAGGAACCTAGGGCATGGAACCATAGGTTAACAACCTATCTTCAAGAACGAGGATTCATGATGAGCAAGGCAGATTCTTCTCTGTTTGTCAAGCAGAGTAATTCAGAAATGATGTATTTATGTGTATATGTGGATGACATTATTCTTACAGGTAGTGATGCCAATGGCATCAAACAAATCAAACATCAGATGTTGCTAGAGTTCAAAATCAGTGATCTTTTGAATTATTTTCTTGGACTTGAGTTAGTATACACCAACTCTGGAATCTACATCACTCAAAGCAAATATGTGCAGGACATGTTGAAGAAGTTCCATTTGGAGAATGCAAAAGTAGCCAACACCCCTATGGAGGTAAATCATAAATTAAGTGCTCATGAAGGTGATTTGCCTGAAGACATTGTAGGATATCAAAGTATAATTGAGAGTCTAAACTATGCAACCTTAACAAGGATTGACATATGTTATGGAGTAAGTGTTTTGAGTCAATTCATGCATAAACCTACAGCACATCACTTGGAAGCTTCTAAAAGGATTTTGAAGTACCTCAAGGGTACTCAAAATCAAGGTCTTTACTTCCCATACACATCAGATTTGGATATAAAATTATACTCAGATGCAGATTGGATAGGATATAAGGATGATGGAAGAAGTACTTCTAGATATTTATCTTTTGCAGATGATAAGTCCATCTCATGGTCTTCTAAAAAGCAACCAAGTATTGCTCTATCTTCATCACAGGCTAAATACAAGGGATTAGCAAATGCTACATAAGAAGCTATTCGGATTAAATTGCTCTACTTAGATTTGGAACTTCACACTCATTCACCAATGATCTTTGGTGATAACACTAGTTCTTTGTATCTAGTAGCCAATCCCATTTATCATGCAAAAACCAAGCATATAGAAGTGCCAATAGATACAAGTTTCAATCAGATAATAACTCCTAAATTAGAGGACTCACTTTTTAGATGGAGCAAAGTTTGAATTCAAATTCAAACTTGGAAGAATTTCCTATAAACAAGCTTGTGTAAATCCCGCGAGGGTGTGGTCTCATCTTGGAGCTCATTTCTTGAACATCTATAGAGTTTGAGTAGCTTATACGATAGCCTAATCATTCCACCATCATTACAATGCCAATGAGCTTGTATAATCATGTGTTATAATACATATAGTTCATTGATCATCTCTATCTACTTCTCTGCTATGACTACTCAAAATAGTGAATTTTATTAGGTCATATCTCAGTGAATTCTCAACCAATTTGCATGATCTATAGCTTTTTTGAGCCATCTTGAAGTCTATTGTATACTATCAAAATTGTGAGGCATTTGTCTCAGCCATTTGGGAGAAATTATCATTGAAGTGCTTACTATTCATCTACTATTCTATCCCTAAAAAGTCGGGGGAAAGCCTTGGATTGCTAAACTCATTTCTCAGTGCATAGTTTATCCTTTTAGATGCTTCCACTTGCAATCATTAGCTATCTAAGCTAACTAAATTCCCTCAAAAGGAATTTCATCAGTTGTTACTATAATGTGAGCACTAAGCAAAAGAACCAGCAGGTGTATAGACCAAAATAGCAAGTTTTGTGACACTAGCTATTCTTGAAGTAATCTGTTTTGTTTCAATTGTTTCAAGCATCAACTCCAAAGTACATACGTACTTTCTTGGTGTTATTTGCAAGCTAAAAGGACGTACTATCAAAATCTGAAGTGCATTAGGGCAGGTACAAAGCAGGTTTTAGCAGTACCACCTCACTTCCTTGAGGTATCCATCCATCTCTTCCAACACGTAATCCGGCGTACAAAGCCATTGTATTTCAGGCCACATTGCTTAATGAAGCAGCAAGGTGTTTGACTGAATATGATATTAATAATTTTGGTAACTATGATGATGTGAGAGACGCGTTCTTACAAAGGTTTTGTTTGAAGAAGAATCCTGCAGAAATCTTTGACTATTTGCAGAACAATCGACAAAAACCACACCAGAGTGTCCAGGAGTATGCGACACTGTTTAGAACTCACTTAAGGCAGCTGCCTCCGGCACATGCCAACCTACCAGATGATGTCATAACACAATGGTTCATTAACGGACTGAACCCACAGTGAAGTCAAATCATGATCATTTGTTGTGTGGGCGGAATGACATTGGACGTTGTAATTGCGATGGCCTTACAGTTGGAGCACAAAGTTGGAGGCTTTACGGAGGACCTGGAATGGTTGAAAGCAAGTAAGAACCTAGGTGATGATCCATCCAAACAGGTGTATTGTACTAAGGGCAAGAATCCAGGTCACACTAGTTCTACATGTGCCCTCAACCAGATGTATTGTGCCATCTGTAACACAACAGGGCACTCAACAAAAACCTGTGCATATAATGCAAAGGTGCAGGGTAGAGCGGCCGTAAACACTATAATACAGGAACCAGGGCAGCCAACCACCCATTACGTGCCGCCACAGTTGCGAACCAACCAGTAGCAAGGATATAAGAACTACCGGGGTCAACGTAACAACAATTTCAATCCAAACCGATGGGAGGCAGGTACATCGGCGGAAGGTACTTCCCTCCCACCCCCTCGGTGCCATTTTTGTGGCGAGGTTGGCCATACCGTAGATTTTGCAAGGAAGTAGCAGAGTACGACAAAAGGAAGAAGGAACGACAAAATCCGATGACTAACATGGTTTATATTTCCCCAGTTGAGTCACAAGCAGCCGTAGTTCAGACAAGATCAGGAAAACAGTTGCAACCAACAGCTGAGGTTTTCGAGCCCGACATTCGAGAGCAGCAGCGGATGTTTGCAAAGGCTAGTCAATGGACAACTAAGGAGCCGACTATGTTTCGTGATCCAATCCCGGTAACACATGTCCCTCTACCACAGGCAAGATCGAATGAACACAATTCTGCCCCAACAACATTAGAATCACCACCAGAATCGGTGATAACCACAGCCCAAACAGATCTGGTATGGGACGTCCTATCTAAGGCTTCAATCACACTCCCTTTGGGACAGTTGCTCTCCTTAGTTCCAGGAGTAAGACAACAATTCCAACAGCAGGTTAGTCTCGGACCTTCATGTACTCCGGCGACTACGACCATACAACCGGAGATGGATTCTACGGTGGATCATTCAGTCCCATTGATCACCGTCTGGTATAAAAACCAGAAGATTAACCAAGTTTTAATTGATGGCGGGTCGGGTGTGAATATTGCAACAGCCGCACTCTGCAAGAAATTGGGTTGGACCCAAATTGAACCCATACAATTTTTTGTGCGAATGGCAGACCAATCACGAGTCCATCCGGTGGGCTTAGTACGTAACATCCTGATAACCCTACAGGGAACTACATTTAATATGACTTTTGTAGTCCTGGAGTTACCTGAATCTAGCCTCGACTACAACTTACTTTTCGGTCAACCATGGCTCAAGCAAGCCAAAGTTGTGCAGGATTGGTCAGCTCAAGAGTTGATTTTTAAGAACAATCACCGGAAATATGTAGTTGCACTGGATGGTATGCAACCCTGTGATCTACACGCAAGGCCCTATGTAGCAAAGCCAGTCCATATGTTGGATGGGCTATCTGATGACGAGGAAGAGGCTTTCCTCAAGACGAATAAGGATCTGATCCCATTAGGTATTGTGGATTTACATTCGGTAGCAGACAATTGGAGTCCGGCAGCTTGTACGGTCGTACCAATGACCGACGAAGCAGAAGCCAATGATGGCCTAGCAATGGATGAAGCAACCTTACAACAACTATTTCACCCAGCTGATGATTTGGTGAAACCTTGCCAATTTTATGTACCGGAGGATCAATTAGTAACATACAATTTGGGAGATACGGTCAACCTGAGGCCAGTCAAAATTAGGGCTGGATTAGCAAAGAAATTCCAAGAAGATTTGGTACAACTTCTACGTGAATTCTCAGATGTTTTTGCTTGGGATTATAGAGACATGAAAGGTCTTGACCCACGGATTTATCAACATCGGGTAGTGCTCAAACCGGATGCGAGGCCAATCAAACAATCTAGTTACAGAATGAATCCTCATTATGCGGCACAGGTGACAGCTGAACTTGATCGTTTATTGAAGGTGGGATTCATTGTACCAATTGAGCATGCTGAGTGGATCTCTCCAATAGCAATTGTCCCGAAGAAAAATAAACAGTTGCGTATCTGTGTCGACTACCGGAAACTCAATGCTGCCACTGTACCGGATCCGTTCCCTCTCCCCTTTCTAGATACAATGCTCGACAGGGTAGCAGGTCACGAAATGTATTCTTTTCTGGATGGCTACAGTGGATATAATCAAGTGAGGATGGCAGAACAAGATATACCATAGACAGCATTCATCACCAACTGGGGTGTCTATGGTTGCACCGTAATGTGGTTTGGTTTGCGGAATGCCTCGAGTACATTCCAAAGATGTATGCAAGAAGTCTTTTCACCTTACTTGACCACATTTATGCAAGTATATTTGGATGATTTTTCCTTCTTTAGTGCCACTTCGGCGCACCTGTATCATTTACGGTGCTATTTTGAAAAATGCCGAAAGTATCGATTATGTTTGAATCCTATCAAATCAGTTTTTGCAGTTTCCTGTGGCAAACTACTTGGTCATATCATTTCTAAACAAGGAATACAGGTAGATCCGGATAAAGTGGCAGCCGTGTTCGAGGCACCAGTCCCAAAGACACCGAAAGAAGTTATGCGCTTTCTTGGCCAAATCCAGTGGCATGGCAGACATTTACGGTGGTTAGCTCATTTAGCGACACCACTTAATCGGCTTATGACCAGTGCTCCGTGGAAGTACGGATGGACTCAGGAGTGCCAAAGTGCATTTGATCGGTTGAAGGTCTTATTGACGCAGGCCCTGATCCTGCAACCGCCTCATTGGGAATGACCATTCCACGTATTTGTAGATGCGTCGGACATAGCGATTGGCAGTGTGTTGATGCAACAAACCAACAAATGGTTTCAACCTGTGTACTATGCGAGCCGCCAATTAGCTCCTGCAGAGAGAAATTACTCTGTGACAGAATGAGAATGTCTTGGCTTGGTATACTCTATTAAGAAATCTTGGCATTACTTGTTGGGCCGTAAATTTACTTTCCATGTGGATCATGCTGCACTGGTGTACTTGGGTCGGCAGCAGCATTTAGGTGGTAGGTTGGCAAGATGGGTTTTACTCTTACAGGAGTTCGATTATGAAGTTATTCATCGACCCAACACAGCACATGTTTTGGTGGATTTCCTATCTCGTCTGGATTCCGGTGAGTCTCCGGTAGGTGTTGATGACACTACACCGGCGATTTACGTCACTGAGACAAATCTTGCAGGATCTGTAGAACTTCCTATGGCTCCTACATACTATGACATGTTAATGAATTTTCTCACTGACGGTTGTCTCCCTCCTAATGCTCCCCTTACTCTGTGCTGAAAAATTGCGGTCTACAATCGACGATTCCGGTTGATTGTGGGTCAACTGTATTACATAGATCATACTGGTGTTTTACTTCGATGCATTCCTCCACATGAAGCGGAATCAGTTATTGCCATGGCTCATTCATTACCCTCTAGAGGACGCTTTGCAGCTGATCTTACTCATCAGAAAATTCTACAAAGTGGGCTATGGTGGCCTACAATGTATAGAGATGTGGTTCAGTTTGTGCAGCAGTGTGATGTCTGTCAACGGTCTGGACAGCCCTTGCAACGTCACTTCTTTCCCCTTCAACCTGTCTTACCTTTGGAACCCTTTCAGAAGTGGGGTCTAGATTTTATTGGCCCAATCACACCACCAGCGACCCTCACCAACAATTGCTATATTTTGACCTGTACAGATTATGCCACTAGGTGGGTGGAAGCTTGGGCTTTACATTCTACCACAGCTGTTTCGGTGGCCAAATGTTTGATGAAGGATGTCTTCCCTCGATATGGATTACCTCTGGAAATAGTGACGGACCAAGGAGCACATTTTGCAAACAACTTAATGCAAGTACTCATTCAGACTTTTCAGATTATGCGTAAATTTAGCTCACCGTACTATCCATGTGCTAATGGTCTAGCTAAAAGTACCAATAAGACTCTATTGAATATGCTTCGCAAATTGATCTTGGAATGTTCGGAACGTTGGGATCAACTCTTACCTGCCGTATTATGGGCATACCGGACCACGTACAAAGTGGCAACCGGCATGACTCCTTTTAAACTCACTTATGGCCTAGAAGCTATTGCTCCAATGGAAGTAGTGGTGCTGAGCCTACGGGTCGCTTTCTCTTAGAAATTGCTGCCGGAAGAATCTTTTCCATTCCGGTTGGATGTGCTCAGATCCTTGGATGAACAACGCTAGGAAAGCTTCATGATTCTTCAAGAAGTTCTGCTTCGGCAAGCCCGTACTCATGATCATTTCCTCAAAACCCTTGTCTTTACGGTTGGCCAACTTGTTTTATTCTATAATGCTAAAGCCAACAGATCTGCCAGAAAATATAAATTACGGTGGTTCGGTCCATATCGGATTGCTGAACAAGTGGGACCAGCAACTTTTCGATTGGCAACCTTAACAGGTGTTCTCCTTCCAAAAGTGATTAATGGTTCTAAGCTTCGCCCATATCACTAGCCGTCTGATAACCTATGATGTGTACTTAGTCTTTTTCGAGTGTCACTTGTTTTTCTTTTTATTCCCGTTTTCGGTTGACCACTGAACGTAATTTTTTCGTTTTGGTATCTAACTATGATTAATTGCCGCCCTGTGTTACTGTTTATGTTCATGCATGCATGCCGTAATCATGAAGGATATCTCTCCACTACTGTGCGATGATTAGGGGTTTTGCTGCCTTATGTTGTCCGTGCTCTTACTTAATCTTGTTTTTTCCACTGATAATCGTTATTGTGTTTGTGTGATTGTGCGCTCTTTGTATTCTGTGCTTTCGTGTTTGCTTGTGCGCGCCATGAAAGCACTCGCGAATGTCGCAACCTTCTGTGCAGGCCTCACTCCAGAAATGAGTGAGTATTTGCGCACTCGTGGTCTGTTGGCCTTCACTGAATTGCCTTGGCATTTAGTGGAGTGTCACCCATTCCATGCGCAGATCATTTCTGCTATTGCCACAACACCTGCTACAGAGCAGTGTTGGCCCATTGCTGGGTTACCATCTCGTGTAGTCATTACTTTAGCTATGTTTGCTGAAGCTTTTCGCCTCCCTCGGGAAGGATTGGAGAATGGTCCACTCCTTTTTGTGGCCACCATGAAAGAATTGTTCCCCCGGCACTCATCTAATGAGTATGCCATTCTTTGCAGACCCGAACCAGAGCGTACAGCTCTGCAATTTTTGGTAGCCACTCTGAATTTACAGAAACACACATATGCTATTGCTCGACCATTCTATTCGATGATAGATACCGCTTCCCGTGAGCCTGTAAATTTCACATTCTTCTATTTCCGGTGCATTCACCGTGAATGTGTAGCGGTTATGAAACAAATCGCTAAGAATGACCTTCCTCGTTCCTGTTTACCCCATATCCTCACTTTCCTCTTTCCGGTGATCCAAGCTGCGCAACCTCCTCCAACCGCTCCCTTCTTGTTACATGAAGAATCTACTCAAATGCTTGAGGACGAGGATGATGATGATGAAGATCTGCTTCAACTATTTCACCGAAAGCGCAGATGCGTTACCCCTTCTGAAAGTCAGGTGCAGGGATCCACTGCCGGTCATGAAACTGAAGTCTTCCACGACACTGCCACTTCCCTCCATGTCGAATCATCAGCTCCCTCTTCTCCGCTCAACCAGCAGGAACACGGTGCACACCTGGAAGAATCCGAAAAAGTCTCTTCTCGGGCAGTCTCTCATCAACAGGATGAGGAAACTGTGAAGGAGATCGTCACTGAAATCATCCAGGAAGTAATCGCTAATGTTGAGGCCGTGATCGAAAGGGCTGAGGCGACAAATCAGAATACAACTGGAATAGTCCTGGTGCACAATACTCTTATTCCCCTTCCTCCGCCAATTAACCCTGTTGAGCCTGTTGCAGTACGTCCTAGTGCAATCTCCAATGTACTTCGCGAAGCACCCACTCCTCCATCCTCTTCTCCCGATTACTCTCCACCACCCTCCCCTCATCTGTTTTCCGCCTCTTCATCACAATCCCTTCTGCTCTTCCTCCTCCGATCGTAATGTTTACCGAATTGGAGTCTATGGGCTGTCTGCTTATACAAATTTTTCAACAATTACCCATCCAGATGAAGCTAGCAACTCAGCACATTAAGCAGGAGTTCCAAAGTAAAGTGGATTTGTTTGAAGCCGACATCGCTCCCCTCCAAGAAGAAGCCCTAGTAGTCAAAGTTAAGAATCATGCGCTGAAGACTCAGTTGCAACAACTTCAAGATCAATTAAAGGAAAAGGATAACCTGCTTGCTCAGCGCGACACCGAAATCACTACTCTGAAGCAAGAACTTACAGACAAGACAGATGCCATGACTGCTTTAGGAAATGAGCTTCATAGTACAAGGGATACCCTCAATGTGTTAGAAGAAGCTTCACAATCACTTGTGGCCAATGTGCTCAAAGCAGAAGCCGAGTTACATAATGTGACTGAAAGATTGTCTCATAGAGATCAAGAGTTCATGGAGGAGATCGCTAAGTATCTACGGTTGAAGAAAGAGATGGAAGGCATTACTTGCAGATATGTTGACAAAGAGTTTGGATGGATCCAAGTTGCAAAGATTTAAAGATATGGCAGGGATAAAAAAGATGCAGGTAATCAAAGTTGATGAATGAGGGGAAGTTGTTCGAGCAAGACAATCAACAATTGATGATAATATGAAGCTTAGGAGTGAAGACATGAAGAAAAGATTGAAAACCTAAGAGCATGAAGTGAAATAGAGGCTCAGAAAGAGATGGTCTATATACGCATGTACATTCGCTTTGTAAATACTTTACAAATACTTGTCTGTGTTTGATCATTTCAGGAATCCTTTTGTAGATGTCTAAGTCCATAGTTATTGCATCTATGGTTAAGATTTGAGAGCCTAATTGTAAATAGGCTAAGAGAATTGCATGTAGGAACATTTGTATGTGAAAAAATGATGAGTGTCTTCTAAAACAGGTGCAATCTCGATGATCAAAGAATTGATCAGATCTCAGTGCATAGTGTAAAGTTTTACACAAATTAGGAGTCATAATCTAAGTTGAAAGGTAAGCCATCTATGGCTAAAAGCATTTGAATAAACGGGGTCTAGTTTGGGAGAACCATGCATTAGAAGTTGCAGGTGTCAAAATCGACTATACAGAAGTATAGTTTTAGATATAGGTACATTGTTTGAATCATATCTCAAGATTTACTCAATCTTTTGAGAATTTTTAACTTGGAGAAGGTGCAAAACCTCGAAAAGAAAACCTTCTACAAAGTTTCATCACAAACTTTACACATTTGATCAGTTAATAGATGAATTAAGTGCATCAGACTTTTTTGTGTAATGACTTTCTTCACAGTTAGCTAAAGTCTTGATAATTTGGCATTGGTCTTCTAAAATTGGTTGAGGTTTTGAGTTATTCTTGATATAGAGGTGCTCTAACATCAAGGATAGCTTGTCCTTTGGAGATTAATCATCTCCATCAATTGTGGTGCCTTTGAAGATGCAATTGAATATGATAATGAGATACATGTTCTTGTAAAGAAGTATGCAAAGAGGCCTTGGCTGTTCTTTTGTAGGAGTATGCATGATTTCTATTTCTTTATCAACAACTTTATCTCTCAGAAAATGATATTGATTCTCAATATGTTTAGTCCTAGCATGAAACACAGGGTTAGCTACCAAATACAAAGAACTCATATTGTCTCCACAAATGATAGGAGTACTTTGAATGATATCAAAACTCTTTATAAGAGTTTTTAGCCATATGACTTCCTTTGTAGCTTCTACCATACCTTTGTACTCTACTTCTGTAGATGATAAAGCAACTGTATGTTGCTTCTTAGAACACCATGAAATTAACTTATCTCCCACATAACACAAATATCCATGTGTTGACCTTCTATCATCAGAGTTACCTGCCCAATCTGCATCACTATATGTCTTGATCCTTGTCTGAAGTAAACCCATAGTACAAGCCTTCTTTAAGTGTGCCCTTGATATACCTAAGCACCCTTTGACCTGCAATCCAATGTTCCTTTCTAGGACAATGCATGAACTGAGATAAAACTCCAACTGCATATGATAGGTTAGGCCTTGTTAATGTAGCATAAATCAAGCTACCCACCAAACTCTAATAAAGCTTCATGTCTTTGAATTCTTCTCCTCCATATCTACTCAATTTGTGATTCACCTCCACTGGAGTTGGTGCTATCTTGCAATCTTCCATTTTAAATTTGGTTAGGAAATTCTTCAAATACCTTTCTTGAGTTACATATACTCCATGTTGAATATATGAAATCTCCATTCCCAAGAAATATGACAAATTTCCCAAGCCATTGATCTTGAATTCTTTCTTCATATGCTTCTTAAGCATTTGTATGCCTTTGTCATTTGTTCCTGTAAGTACTATGTCATCAACATAAATACAAACACAGATAAATCCATCCTCACTTGCTTTGACTAACAAGCTACTATCTGCCTTTGATGCTTGAAACCCAAGTTCCTTCAAAAACTTTACAAGCCTGTAATTCCATGCCCTTGGGGCCTGCTTCGAGCCATACAAAGCTCTCTTGAGCTTACACACATGATCTGGATAAAATTGATCTTTAAAACCATCTGGTTGTTCCATGTAAACTTCATCTGAAATGTACCCATTCAAAAATGCATTCTTCATATCTAATTGAGATAACTTCCAACCTTTGCAAGCAGCAATAGCTATGAGAGTCCTTATGGTTGTCACCTTTGCAACAGGACTATAAGTTTCATCATAGTCCACACCATATGTCTGTGCATATCCTTTTACAACAAGCCTGTCTTTGTACCTAGACATACATCCATCTGCAAATCTTTTTGTTTTGTAAAACCACTTACATCCAATTACCTTCTGATTAATTAGTTTGCGTACCAATTCCCAAGTCTCATTTTCAATGAGTGCATCATACTCTTCCTTCATAGCTTTTTCCCAATTCTCCTTTCCTTTGGCTTCATCATATGTGGATGGATCTTCATCTCCTTTTATCATATAAGCATAATCTTTAGTAGTCAAGAATGAAGTATCATGGTTGTACCTTGTAGGTTGCCATTTGTGCCTTGATGACCTTCTGAGTTCTCCAAGTATGTAGCTGTATTTACAGCCTTAGCCCACAAATAATTAGGGCAATTCTTTTCTTTCATCATTGATCTTGCAAACTCAACAAGAGTTCTATTTCTCCTTTCTGCTACACCATTTTGTTGAGGAGAGTACCTGCAAGTAACCTCTCTCTTTATACCTGCATTCCACAAATAATCACTAAATTCATTTGAGGAATACTCTCCCCCTCCATCTGATCTTAACCTCTTCAATTTTTGTCTTGTAATTCTTTCTGCATATGTCATGATAGTGTTTGAATGTATTAAACACTTCTGACTTGTCTTTGATCACATAAATAGTGATCCACTTGGTAGCATCATCAACATATATGACATAATATCTTGAACCATTTATACTAAAGTCCTTTGAAGGACCCCACACATCTGAATGTACCAATTCAAGTCTTTCTGAATACATGAAACCATGCTTATTATATGATTGCTTATGAGCCTTACCTAATTGACATGCTTCACATCTGTATGTCATGTGTTGACTTGCACCATTAGGTAATCCAAGTATTGAACCATTATTAATAATCTATTTGATACCTCTTTCATTGAAGTGTCCAAGCCTCTTATGCCAAAGATCCAACTCAGATACCTTTTGCTCTCCATATGTATACATGGCATGTCCAACATGACCTTGTACCCTCAATGTGAAGAGCCTTCCTTCTTTCTTTCCTGTAACAATTTGCTTATACCCTTGGCTAGGGTCTTCAACATAAACTCCATCATTAGTGAATCTTACCTCATATCCTTTCTCCACAATTTGTCCTACACTAATCAAATCATTTGGAATTGTAGGAACATACAAAACCTTACTCAAGTGAGTACTTCCATCTTTGGCTTTAACTGATCCAATTGACTTCACCTTGTGCTTTGTATTGTCATC
The DNA here is from genome assembly GCA_020310875.1 of Ceratopteris richardii. Classification (NCBI taxonomy): domain Eukaryota; kingdom Viridiplantae; phylum Streptophyta; class Polypodiopsida; order Polypodiales; family Pteridaceae; genus Ceratopteris; species Ceratopteris richardii. The sequence continues at coordinate 15,578,708 of CM035427.1, forward strand.
TATTTGAACTGTATGATTGATTGCCTTATAATCCAAATCAATCATCAAAGCAATGTTTCCACTCAGGTGATTGCTACACCGTGAGTCAATATAGAATCCTCTTAAGTCTTCATTTGAAGCTTCACATGTTGCATTCATAATAAGAGTTGAATCTTCTTTCTGATCTGATGCATAATTGTAGTAGGTGTTATTGTAGGATTAGTTTTGGAAGTTTCTTCTTCCATTTCTTCCAAGTTTTCTCTATCCAACTTCTCAATTTGGAGACTATCTCCCATCTTTTCTTCACATGTACAATCAAATCTTCAACCTTATAAGGAATGAATGTACCTTAGCTTCAGACTTTACTCCTTCTGATCCTTCTGATTGCTCTCATGTGTGTCCCTTTAGCTTTTCTTTCACACTTTGTCTTTTTGAATCTTCAAATGTTGAATTTTGTATATCTGCAACAATCGGGGTCTTCCTTTTCTTCAATTCTAATGATTCCTGCTATGATACCACTGATGGAGATGATTAATCTCTAAAAGACAAGCTATCCTTGATGTTAGAGCACCTCTATATCAAGAATAACTCAAAACCTCAACCAATTTTAGAAGACCAATGCCAAATTATCAAGACTTTAGCTAACTGTGAAGAAAGTCATTACACAGAAAAGTTTGCTGCACTTCATTCATCCATTAACTTACCAAATGTGTAAAGTTTGTGATGAAACTTTGTAGAAGGTGTTGTTTAAAGGGTTCGGACCTTCTCCAATTTAAAACTTCTCAAAAGATTCAATAAATCTTGAGATATGATTCAAACAATGTACCTATATCTGAAACTATACTTCTGTATAGTTGATTTTGACACCTACAACTTCTAATGCATGGTTCTCCCAAACTAGACCCCGTTTATTCAAATGCTTTTAGCCATAGATGACTTACCTTTCAATTTAGATTTTGACTTCTCATTTGTGTAAAAATTTACACTATGCACTGAGATTTGATCAATTCTTTGATCATCGAGATTGCGCCTGTTTCAGAAGACACTCATCACTTTTTCACATACAAATGTTCCTACACACAATTCTCTCAGCTTGTTTATAATTAAGCTCTCAAATCTTAACCATAGATGCAATAACTATGGACTTAGACATCTACAAAAGGATTCCTAAAACTATCAAGCACAGAAGGAGAAATGGAGAAAAGATCGATGTGCAATTCTCAAAAAACTTCTTCTATTCAACTCATCTTACATCTGATGGATGATACTCACATAACTCATAATCTACTCCTCGCTATTTCATCTATACTTCATCTCTCTCATATATCACGACCATATACAAGTGTATATATACATATGAGTGTGGATTCATCATTACTTCAAGTATTTGTAAACTATTTACAAAGCTAATGTACATGTGTATATAGACCATCTCTTTCTGAACCTCTACTTCACTTCATGCTCTTAGGCTTCAATCTTTTCTTCATATCTTCACTCCTAAGCTTCATATAATCATCAATTGTTGATTGTCTTGCTCCAACAACAATTGGTCAAAGTCACAACAAGGTAGCATTTCCAATCCCAAGATTCCACATATCTCCAAACATCCGTGATAGCACATAAGCCTTTACCCCCCCTTTTGAGTTGTACAACCCTATTGCAATATTACATTTGTCAATTATTGCTTATATATTTAAGTAGTGATGTGTGTGAACACACTTAGGACCATCAAGCCACTTTTTTCTATCTTTAGGAGCCCCCCCCCCCTCAAGCATGTATATACACATATGATCCTAATGGGTCACTTATCTTTGTAAATTAACTTAGTAATACAATTAGTGTTGTGTTGTTATCCAAGCCTCTTCTTCTTCCTTGTGTTGTTCATGTGCTTCCATATCTCTCAAACTCCAACAATTGGTATCAGAGGAGTTCTCTACTTTCTTTAGGGTATCATTGACACTCTTCTGGTCAAATTCTCACAATCACATGAAAAGTGGTGAACATATTCAGTGTGATTAGGATTTCAAAAAAACTTTGTTATGTGTCATTGAAATTTTGATATGAACTTGTTTTGGCCTTCAAACGTACTATCCAACAATTGTGCAAGAAATTCATATGTTTGTGCCATATATATATATATATATATATATAGGCTCATCAATACAAGCACCTCCAAGTTTGCTTTAGGTCTAGCCGAGCTCAATTGAGTATTTTTGTTCAATTTTTTGCATCAGAAAAAAATCAGTAATCATGAGTGGCCACATAGAATAACATTTCAAAATTTTTTACAAAGGCTTTGCCATATGAAAAGTCCGAACCTTTTCACAAAGCTTTTGGCGTACTCCCCTTTTGCAGATTGTTCATAGTGTGGATAGCTTAACACTAGCCCCCTATATAAGATTGTCAACTCTTTGTTCACCAAGTTGCTTTCAAGGGGATTTCTTGCTACATTGTGGTGACGTGTGTGGACACATTTGGGTAACCTTGGGGTACTATTTTCCCCTATCCAATGGAGTATTTGGCTGTACCATTTTCCCTATCCAATGGAGTACACTCCTAAGCTCCTAAGCTCCTTCGTTGTTTGTATGTGTTCTTGCTCCCCAAACTCCAACTAAATATATGTTGGGAAATACATTGCTTATGTAGTGTTTTAGACATTCATAATGAACATAAGGCTTCGACATACATGGCAATGCTCATGTTAAATTTATATTAATCACATTTCTATATTCACAAATATATAACAAAAAAAGAAATGAGTAGTCATGAATGACCGCATTTCATAGGCTCACTATGTTTTGAAGTTAGATTTTATAGCTCGAGGTATTAACAATGATAAAATAACATGACATTCTTGGATTATATGTAGGAGAATTGTGGGACCCAAAAGTTCCATATTGAAATTGTTGATGATTCTTACCATGTGTATTATTTGAATATGTTTTTAGCTTCATGGACAATCCATCATCTCATTGGACTTGGGCATGCATATACCATTGTTTCATCATAGTACACTCTAAATCCAATCTACTTAGATGTGTTGAAGGTCCCACATTACATTTCTCTATAATTTTATTTTACCGGAAGCCATGAAAAATCATGCTCCACTCCTTTTGTTTTAGTTTGAGCAGAGTTTTGTTGTTTTCTCCATATGTATGCCATCTCCTTTACTTTATCTTTCTTTAACAAGCATCTTTACCATAGAAGACATCATCTCCACCTAGTTTGGAGCCAATTGGAACAATACACATGGGGTCCATTATGGAAGGGGACTCTAGAAGTTAGAGGTCATGTATTATGAAATTCAACTAACATGTGCAAGGCATTCCTTTGAGAGAGGCAACGACCAACACACCATCAAGCATTCAATACTTGCATGAAGACATTTTAACTAATATGTGAGCGCTTTGGTGTCATTGGGTGGATTACAATGCCGACATGGGCCACTTCAAGAGTTTGGTGGAATGCACCTTGACCATCTCTGTAATGCAAACTATTGGTGACTTGATGATGCTCTGGCTAACTTTTTGAGCCATGCATTCAAGAAATTTCTTAGAACTCTCTAGCTTTTCTTTATAGTGGGACCAAATCTTATTGCAAAGTAATGAAGCTGTAACTTCTATCACATCCCCCCAACTTCTATTTCATCCCCCACACGTGAGCTTGCAATACACCAACTTTCTAATGTAAAGTACGTGACTTATCCATCAATGCTTGGGTGTTGAGGGGAGAAACCCAAAAGTGTCACAAATACCCAAGGAATTGCTCACATGCATGGCCTTGGGAGGAGGAGGGGATACTATACTTCATAATGCAAAGAGTAGCACTCAAAAGCACAAACGATACATCAACTCGACTTGGACATGAGAACCATGTCAAGCACCTCATATGATATCTTGTTTGTGTATCCTTGCTTTCACAAAACATCCTAAACGTAGACATTCATCCACCATGAGCCTCCTTGTCATCACTTGATAAAGACTAAGTCTAGACATTAATGTTGATGGATGGAGGAAATGGGGGCTAGAAATGAAGAGGAATTTTGGGTAATAAATCTAAACGGAAAAATCGAAGATTTGGAAGAGGCTGTTGCGTTTTTGCAATTCTACGTCAATATGTAGAAGATTTCCTTAGCTAGAACTCGGAGACTGATACTGTAGCTGCTTAGCAGGGTGCCGTGTCAAAGGATCCGCTAAAATCCTCCTTTATGGACTCTGTATGGAGGATCGTCAGCAGCCCATGTCGTGGCCGTTGGCTTCCTCGAGCTCCACGCGGAAAGGGCTCGCACAGAATAAGGCACGGGGGCCTACCATGTCCTCTTTTAGTCCGACAGTCATCTCTACTTCCAACTGTAGCCTCCCCCTTTATAGTTTGTCTTGCCAATCCCAGAGACCGTCAAGCTGCTTTCCTCTCATCTTCTTCTCCAACTCCCTTTTATAATGTCGTAGTTCCTCTGTGTTGTCCTATGTAGCAGGATTTTGAACGTCTAACTCATCTCAGATCTGTGTTTTTCATCTGCTCGAACAATTCTCTCGGATCATCATGCAGGAAGTTTCAAGGAAGAGTTGCGCTCTGCTTGAAGAACGGGACTATATCGGTCTTTCCAATGTCTCGTCAATAACAGAGATGAAGAGTGCGAAAGGGGTTGGTGCTCTTCTGCCGGAACCGGATCTGAAGCTCGGGCTGGGTTTAGGGTTGGCTCTTGGTCCCATTTGCGAACAGGATTCAGGGAGACAGGTTGTGGCAGAAGGTTCGAAGGCGGATATCTCAAGGTCCTGCATCTCAAATCAAAAAGTTGGTGCAAAGAGAGGATTCTCCGAGGCTTCTTGGCATATTGGGCAGAAAATGGAATCGGATACATCTTCTCAGGATTCCGCTACGGACAATGCCCCCCCTCCCAAGTTTGTTCTTTTACTGCTTCGGATTTTTCTTGGCTTCAGTTATACAAATGAAATCAATGAAGCTAGAACTAGTTGCCGCATTTGTTTGTATGCATTTGAGCATCCATAATGCACGTGGGTACGGAAGACTTCCCCTTGAATCCATGTGAAAGTTAGCTCTATTGTTTCCGCCACGGATTAGGAACAATACTTGCCTGCATCAGAAGATGTTAACAAGTAATGTGGAAATGTAAATCGTTATTCTAAAGGAGCATATCCTTACATCAATATGTACGATAAATTTTTATGTTGAGCATGCTCTCTCTTGCCACTCGAACGCGCACAAGTTACTTGACGGCACGACTGTTTATTTTTTTTCTATCTTGCCCTTCGAACACACAAATTGAGGGCACAAGTAATTCCATGATGTTTCCCTCTCAATCGCTATGAACATGACGTGCCTTTATAAGAGGATACTGATTTTCACCGAGATCAAATGCAAACAAGTAGACTATCCCCTTTTGCCTACAAGTTTTCTGGAAAGGAACATATCCAAATAGTTATGACTCATGAGCATTATGAAGTCAGCAATAGAGCATTGTCTATCCAGTAGGTGTGATTTGAGAAGTGTAATTCCTTGCACATTCTGTCCTGATGGGTCTACTTGGGGATATTATGTTTCTTTCCAACTTCTCAAGGTCAATGATGCATTTCCAGGTTGATCAGACTGGAATTTGGACTCAAAGTGTTGTCCATGAAATACATTTAGCCTACAAGACTGGATAGTAAAATGAATTTGGGCTGGAAGGCACTGTGCTTCACTGATTATATCTGTTATAACAGTACGAGATGGGAGTTCTATGTCCACTTTTGAAAGAAAATAATGCACTTCCATTGTAATCAGACCAGAAACTTGCCTTTCACGTCTGTGAGGAGTTATTTACGCAGGATGGAGTGAAATCACTAGCTCAATGGACCTTCATATATTCGAGAGATTATGTATGTATGATTGAATTGAATGACACTGATTATTTTTTATTTGTGACTAATAAGTCAGACACCTGTCTCACTAAGTCCAGGCATCTCCTTCTGAGCAATACAACGTGTTTTGTACTCTTTTCATGGAGATGTATGGCTTCTCTGGTCTCAATGTTTATGTCTGCTCTTCTTGTTTCCAGAGACCAAATTGTGGGATGGCCTCCAGTGCGCTTATTTAGGAGACAGGTGGTGTCCAAACCTGTCGAGAACTTTGTCAAAGTAAATATGGATGGAATGACTGTAGGACGGAAGGTAGATCTTAATGCATATGAGTCATATGAAGGTCTGCTGAAAGCTTTGGAAGAGATGTTTCAGCCATCACAAAGTGCTAGAGAGAGTGATCTGAAGCATTTCCTCCTGTCAAATGAGCCTGAGTTTGTTTTGACATATGAAGACCAAGATGGTGACTGGATGTTGGTGGGAGATGTGCCTTGGAGGTGAGATTGTTTTTGGATTGGGTTTTTGTTGTCCTTTTTTTTTTTCAATTCAAAAGCTGCATTTCATCATGGCAAAACTTTTCATTTAAATCTGTAGATCTCATTGTAGGGTGCATCCTTCTCTTGAACATGAGTGATACTCCCCAGCTAACTTGAGGATGGTTTCCTATTTTATTATGGAGTGCATTGATAGAGCTTCTCTTGATAGTACACAACTATTTAGCTACAGTTCTGTGTTGTCAATGTTTGGATTTTAATTATCTCTGGATAGAGATTCAGTGCACTCTTTTCGATTCTCTTATTCTTCAATGTAACCTTGCAATTAATATTCGTCAAGAATAAAGATAGCTAGGATCTTAGCGAGGATTGATTCTGTAATTGATATAATTATAATCTTGACAAGGTCTAAGTCATAAATTGATGTGGGGATTAACCAGCAATAGGCCTATTTTGTATGCAATTAAGTGAAACTTCTTTTCAGTGTTCTAAGCTTCAATGCAACCCTGGCCTGAGTACTCATCAGAAAATAAAATCACATGTTCACCCACATTTTGAGCATCCTTAACATGGCCATGCACATATATGGCACCTGCATATGCTATGGTCTAATAATCTACAGTTTTGAGAGTCATACCCTCCTATTGTAAGCTCTCTGCACCTGGCAAACAACTTTACTGCTTGATTAGTTTTTGAAGTGATAGGGGAGCTGCATATTTAGCTTTTGTGGTCACATATTGTTATCTTGTATTTTTTTATTGTCTCCTGAAATCTCACTTCTTTTGGTCGTTTGATTGAGTGCAGCATGTTTGCATCTACAGTTAAGCGCCTGCGAATTACCCGGGGTCTGGAAGCCAATGGCACTGGTGAGTTCAAGTTGAACTGATTGTTCAGAGCTTGTGTTGCCAGTTAGGTACGAACCACTCAAATGCATATGTTTATTTCATTTACAGCTCCAAGGAGGCTGCCGGTACCAAAAGCCATTTTCAGAATGTAAGAAGGTTTATCTGGTGTCTTGGATAATTTTCTGTTGAAATGAGAGGTGCTTGTGAATGACACATTACATGGGAGTGATGGACCCATGTAGTCATGGCAGCTTCCCACAACCATGGTTTCTTTACTTGATGAGGGAAATGAGCATATGTATTTGTAAGTGGGCTGAAGTAGTGTTCTTCACTAATAGCATCACTAATAGCACATGGGATCCCAATCTGTGTGCAGACAATGGAGCAATGGCAGCAAGCAACAAGTGCCATGTTTCAGAACAAAACATGCATTCCTCAACTAAGCAGCGCGAAGAATATATGCATCTGTACATGCACATAGAAGCACATACTACATGTAATTCTTTAAAGTCTCTACTGAAAACTGCTCAGCTCAATAATACTTTTCTGGACGATGGTTTGCTTTTGATCTTCACTGATGTTAGAGATGACAAACACATTATCATATTTTGATGGTGGCTTCAATCATCTCTCTCTTTCTGCAACCCAAAGAAGCCTTGAAATGTACATCACAGATTGACCATTTCAAGCCTAAATATGTAAGGCCTTTTTTTTCTATGCTGCAAACATTAGAGTGTGCTTCAAATATGTACTATCTCTCTCCACAGCCCAAAGCAATCTTAAGTTTCGAGCATAAATTTCTAGGGTGCCTTTTTATGTCCTGCAAGCATCAACTGTATGCTAGACAAATGTATGTTCTGTTTCCTTTGCTGCAAGCATTAGTGATATGCTATATGCAAATAATAATAGACCAATGTAAGGCTTCTATCTTCATGTTACAAGGTATCCATCTGCATAGACATATTCTATATGTATGGCAGAACTGTATAATTTCTTACATTCCAATGTATATGAAAGCGTATATGGCTTCTATTTCCATGTTTTTAATGTGTCCATGTGTAGATGAATTTTACTCTCAGAGGCAAGTTTTTTTATTGCTTTCAGTTCAATGTATGGCATACAAAGCATGCATTTCTATTTCCTGTGCCAGAGATTAGTAGCGAAGAACAAAATCTTAACAGCTTAGTGCAATATTTCACTGTAAGAATGAAATCTTAACAGCTTCATTATTTCACTGTGTGCAATGAATGTGTAAATCATTTTTCAGGGGTGGAATGTTTGAGTGTATATCTATTTTCGTCTGTGCCTTCCCAAACATCTTTTTGGTATAAATGTTGGTTTTTCTTTCTTAGAAAGGAGTAACAGAAATGTCAATGCAGTAGGGTGTGTGATGAATTTGACAGTCAAATTCAAATGGATTACTTTTTTTACCCTTTCTTTTTTGTCTGTTTCCTCTACCTTCTTCTTATTCTGTACTTCTTCTCTTGAGTTTGCGTGATGAATATGCATGCTAGTCAATTTTCATGGTGAGTGTATATCTATTTTCGTCTGTGCCTTCCCAAACATCTTTTTGGTATAAATGTTGGTTTTTCTTTCTTCGAAAGGAGTAACAGAAATGTTAATGCAGTAGGGTGTGTGATGAATGTGACAGTCAAATTCAAATGGATTACTTTTTTTACCCCTTTTTTTGTCTGTTTCCTCTACCTTCCTCTCCTTCTGTACTTCTCCTGAGTTTGTGTGATGAATATGCATGCTAGTCAATTTTCATGGTGGAATTTTTGCAAATATATTTCTTTGATTTTCTTTCGCATTCAACTTTCGAAGGGAAGAATGAAATGTAAAACAGTTAACATGTGTGATAAATGTGATAATGATCCTTCCAAACTACTTTATGAGTATTTCAATAATGCTTTCAAAGGGAAGAATGAAATGTAAAAGAGTGAACATGTGTGATAAACATGATAATGATCCTTCCAAAAACACTCGGTATTTCAATAATGCTGGTTCAACAAAAATGTCCATCAGTGACATATTTGTGATCCAGTAATTAATCACGATGGGACAAATGCAAGCATCGATATTAATGATGAGCCATCATCTATACATCTATTGCCCCCTTTGAACTTGTGTGAAAAATGTGTTATATCTTAATTAATATTCTGGGATGAAATTTTGTGTGTACATCTGTGCTGAAATGATTTCTCATTTAAGAACTGCTGGTTTCATGATCTTAGCAGGTAAAAATGAAACATATGCTGTAGCGATTCTGTATCCATTCCAAACAATTCAATAGTGCTGGTTTACCACAAATGTACAGCAGTGATGAATCCGAAAAATCTATATTCTCACTTGAACAGCACCTGTATCACTATGTTTGTTCTCTCCTTCACACCACCTTCCCCCTGCGGTTTTTTTTATATTTTTATAAAAGAGAAGATGAATCAGAATAGAGGCATACAAAATGCTTCTGGCAAGGTAGGAGACCACCTTCCCAGGAGCCCATCTATCATGTTAACCGAATGTTAAATTGTGTGTGGGTTATCTTTTATTATGATGTGAATCATAATAGAGGCATACAAAATGCTCCTCGCAAGGTAGGAGGCCACCTTACCTGGAGCGAATCTGTCATGTTAACATAACGCCAAATTGTGTGTGGGTGTTTTTTGCCATCACCGTGAGTGGATATTGTGCTTATACAATTCCCCAAAGACAGACCATGTTGTGACTGTAGCAGTAGCGTTTAAAGGGTACAGAAAGATGTAAGCCTGGAGTCAATATTGATCATATTATATCCAACTATTGAATGTACTTGTGGACAGTGATTAGTTTAGGCTTATCATAAACATGTAGTCAGTCAATATTGATCATATCATATTGAATGTGCTCATGGTTTGTCATTAATCAGGTTTAAGCTTATCATAAACCTGTTGTCAGTGTAACAGCTTTTGGTTTTCAGCTTGTGATTCGTCCTTGTCTGTGATTTCTTAGACTTTTGCATTTCACACGCCTAAGCATGCAACCCTCCAAGAGGAATCTGCAAGGAGGTGGGCCTGTCTTGCTCCAAAAATTCTTGGGCTTGGATGTAGTTGAGGAGGCATATGACCATCATTTACTTGTTGGACCAGTCCTAAGTATGGAATATCTCCCATGTTTCTTTAGTGATCTTGGTTTTCTTAATGAAACTGGTCCCTATCTGGAGTGTCTATTATTTTTCTTTACTGTGGTTATTGAGGATTGATACATAGGACATCATTTCTGTTATTTGTGATATGGCTCAGGGTGTTGGTCCTAATGTTGTCCCAGAAGGAGGTTGTTGATTGAGACCATGCATCCACCTAGAGTTATGTCTCTGACTAAAAGGCTTAGTGTGTTTCAGCTTCAAAGCTGAGTGAAGGGTATTGAAGCGGTGTACCAGACGATGTATCCTCTTCTCTGCATTGAGGGCAGAGGCCACTCCTTTTCTCAATCACTCTTCCATTATGACTGATCCAAACAGGCTTTGTAGGTGACAAGCCAAAGGAGAGTTGATTCCCTAACAGTTCAAGGGACCCATCCCCAGAGATTTTTAAAATGGTTCCTTAATAGTTGAAGGGCTGCCCAGAGAGATTACAAACATAAGGTTCACCGTTAAGGATTACAACTTATGTTCGACCTATTAATCAGGTTCTTTACAACTTCCCTTTCACTCTCAGCTTGACCATTAGATAATTTCCTTCCACTGGTCTTGGGGCATTTTGCATTCAGCGTTTACAGAGTAGTTGTTGGGATGTATCGGCGGACAGTGTTATACCATGAGTATGGTTTATTATCTTAAATACACTGGGATTGGTCATAAGTAGATTTATCCCTCTTGGGAGGGCAGTGCTATAACATGAGTGATACAGTTCAATATCAATAACTTTGGAGTTGATCATTACCATTTAGTCTAGATAGGGTATTTGTCAAGATGTATGGCTATTGGGAGGGCAGTGTTATAGCATCAGTGGTAGAGTGCAATATTGATTTATGGCTATTGGGAGGGCAGTGGTCTTGCGCCATTTTGCATTTAGTGTTTACAGAGTAGTTGTTGAGATGTATAGCTCTTGGGGAGGACAGTGTTATACCATGAGGTGTATGGTCTATTATCTTAAATATGCCGGGATTATAAGTAGATTTATAGCTCTTGGGAGGGCAGCGGTACAGCATGAGTGATACAGTTCAATATCAATAATTTTGGAGGTGATCATTACCATTTAGTCTAAATAGGGTAGTTGTCAAGATTTATGGCTATTGGGAGGGCAATGTTATAGCATCAGTGGTAGAGTGCAATATTGATTTATGGCTATTGGGAGGGCAGTGGTCTTGGGGCGTTTTGCATTTAGTGTTTACAGAGTAGTTGTTGAGATGTATAGCTCTTGGGAGAACTATGTAATACCATGAGGTATATGGTTTATTATCTTAAATATGCTGGGATTGATCATAAGTAGATTTATAGCTCTTGGGATGGAGGTCAAAGTCACCAGGGGGTGGGGACGGGTCCTGGGGACGGTGGTGTCCTCGACGGTACTAAAATAATGCTGATTTTTTCAAAATAATCATATGAAAGTCAATGTACAATGAATTTGCTAACATATTAAATGATCAATAACAAGAAAACCATTAAAAAAATATGTTTTTTAAGTATAAACAGTACACATGTACGACGCTGATGGTTGAACACTCAAATTTCAGAGTTACTCAAGAGTCACAAGTGACATGTGACAAGTCATATGTATTCTATCATGTCAAATAGTGTGGATACATCATCATAATCATATACCAAAAAGGTGTTACATCATGAGAACAAAAAGATGTTACATCAATGTCAAATGATCATAGTACATACCATCGATCGACAAAAAGACTACATATGGAAGCTGACTAGAACATAAATGACAAATATAGAGACTAGTCACTACAACATAAATGATAAATGTAATGACTATGGACAATCCAAGTGGGGAGTCTCATTTTTTGCAACAGAATCAATGGTTTCTACTTCATGTTCTTCATTTGCCACTTGGTCTGACCCTGCTCTACCTCCCATTATTTGAAAGGATCTCCTTCCACGCATTGAATCTTGTGAAGCATCCTCAAATTAGCACTGACAAACACAAGATCACTAGCACACTGCACACCAAGTCTGTTCCTCTCTTTAGAGGATACATGTCCATACACACTCCATAGTTGCTCAAGGAAACTCGTGGTGCATGCCTGACTTGACTAAGTATACGAATGGCCAATTGTGGAAGATTTGGAACATCAAAACCAAAGTCCTCCCACCACAGGACAGCACCAACACATAATCTATCCTCTTGGGCATTTGCACATGCATATGAAGCATCTTTCCCGGTCCTGTATTTGGATAATTGATCTCTAATAAGTCTTCTTGTTGCACTATGTTTGATAAGCCTCTCCAATATGATCCTCCATCCATTAGCTACCTCTATCCATTAGCTACCTCTGGATTTGCATATTGCTTTTTATCTTAGAATTCTGGATCTAACATGTATGTTGCTGCATGAAGTGGGGAGTAGTACGCATTCTACCTATTAACACAAATAGGAGCAATTTCTTCATACCTGTCATTGTCCTTCACCAATGTTTTTAGTGACTTGATTGTGCAATCCATAGCTTCATACACTTTAGCTATGCATTGCTCCATGGAATCCACAATTTTCAGTGAGTTAACAAGTGAATGCACAATATCCACAATGTGAGAAATGTTCCCCCACCATGTTGCATCATCCGCCAATCTTCTAAAGTGCTTTCATGTCGAAGTAGAAGCCTCTGACATCCTCGCGAATTCATCGCTCAATAAGAGCCCTTGCAAGACACCACTACATTTCACTACTCGGTGTAACATAGTGAAATTATATGCAAATCTTGTGTCTGAATACTTGAGCAAAGCAAGTGTAGACCTCTTGCTAAACTCATTCTTCACACGTGTGTGGTTGTTGATGAAATTAACCAATGAATTTGCCTCATTAATTGGAGGCAAAATCCAATCCAAATTCTCATTATCCTTGAGAATATTATTTAAACAATGGGCCATGCTACTTCCACCCACGACTCTCGAGTGGATTCTACCTCCGTGTTGATTCCTTCTTTATTTCTTCTTTGAGTGTCTCCACGTTGGAGATCTCCCCCTCTTCTTTCAGGTGCTCCTAGGCTGTCCCCCAATTGTCTCGTTCTTCTGTGAGAGAGTTTACTTGTTCTTCGAGTCCTTTGGCTTTATCCATTACTTGTTCTTTGAGTCCTTTGACCTTTTCCATCATTTTTCATATCTCCATATTGAGGTTGTGGTCTGTTTCCTTTTGGCCTCTTTGAGGGCTTTAGCGATAAGTTCGTCCACTTCCCTCCCGTCCATGGGAGCAATTTCAGAGATTAGGTTTAGGGTTTTGGATTTTTGAGAGAGAGAGAGAGAGAGAGAGAGAGAGAGAGAGAGAGAGAGAGAGAGAG